>JBBIGA010111135.1:0-29043 GCA_037576975.1 Alestes dentex | reverse complement strand
GTGTGTGTGTGTGTGTATTTTCAGTGTAAATCCACAGTAAAACTGACCTGATCCTGCCACACCTCTTTGGTTGTTTGCTTTTGTTAACCATTAGCTCGTTGGCCTTCTTTGGGACATTAGCATCAAGCCTCTGTGACTACTTCCATTTGTAAAAAAATGTTTTAATGCATGTTTACTGGCAAAGGTGGTCTTTCTATAGTGCTGGATGTTTTTATCTCCACGCTACTAATCAGCCGATTACCTGAAAAACGATGGACGAGTGGAAAACATTCCATCTGAAAGTGGTTCTGGTGGGAAACTCTGGGTGAGTAACATGGTGGCATTTAAAAACAATATAATGTGTCTAAAAATCTACAGTAGAATTAACATTTGGCAGGACTAACATTTAGTGTGAGATTTCGTAATGTTAGACGTGTGATAACATGATTTGTGAATGCGAGAGTTTAGGATTTCTCCCTTACCCCAAATGAACTAACACATGTTTAGATTTGCACTGGAGCAATAAAGGTAATGTAACTAACAAGCAATTGAAGCTTAAAGCACACTGATTAGTGCAAAGACAGTGATGAAATTCCTTAACTACTTAATTACTTAACAGATTGCTTGATGTGATTTGAAGCTGCATGATGCTTTTAGAAAGGAATGTGCGTGATGAAAACTGGTGTCCATAAGTTTCCATTACTTGTCAGCTGCATTACCCTTACATATCCAATGCAAAACTAAAGAAACAATTAAACATGTCTTCAATGATCAACTACATTTGGGCTAAGAAGTAAATTGTGTAAAGTTTTTTTTACTACTTATTTGTACTATCACTTTAAACACAACATAAGTGTCAGAAGTGAATCAAAATTATAATTCTGGCAGAAAGAGACCCTAAGGGCCTTCAAGACATTCAGAAAAGGACTGTGTTACTCTTGAACATGCCAAACGCCAGTTTATTTTACTAATATATGCTTTTGACCACCATTTCTTTGTCTATTTTAAACTCGTTATTCACTGCTCATACATTAGTCTTTGTGAAAAAAGCAACTGACATCTCTGCCCCTACAATGAACTTTCTTTTAAAGATAGTTAGTTTTTTCCTCTTATTTTGTCCTCTTAATTTTTTTTTTGTGCATATCATGACAGATGCTAGAGAGTATGATTTTGACTGTATCATGTTGTGTACACCTGTATCATGCAGTACACCTGTGTAGAAGCATCTACACTCATGTTTCTACACACATTAATTCAGTTTCTTTTTTTTATGTGTTAATCATTTGTAATTATGATGCTACAGTGGAATCAATCCTAATGTGATTTCCGATGGGTGGGACCATTTTCATGTCAAAAACATAATTTCAGGCCAGGGATGTCAGACTGAATTCCTTCCATGACACACATCTGTCTGGCCTTCTGTCTTACTTAACAAGCCTGATACAACTCTTGAGATATGAAAACTTATGAGCGTTGAAAAAAAGAGTCAACTTTGGGAACAACTCCAGTGTATAGCAGCATCGTTTTCAACATGAACATTTTGGTGCACTCTGAGACTAAAGCACAGGGAACATGTAACTGTTGTGGAATTATTTACCATACCAAGGTCAAACAATCAGTACTGTATACACAAATTTAGCAGGCGTCTTCTTTTGAGATTTTCTCAACATCTACTGGTCATTCTAAAAACTTTGCCCAAGACCTGTAGTGGCTCTGCAATGGCAGGAAGTGCTTGGACCTTGTGATGAAATTAACAGGCATTTACTTACCTGTAATGTTGAATAATTTGCACAGACACCATTCGAAAACTATTGAAATAAGAATTCATAAATGTGCATGTACCTATTCATGTTTTTGTAAAATACCATTAGAGCACAGAATTATACAAACTTTAGTACGTCATCCCTAGCAGCAGTCTACCTACACTTTTCAACTGTGTGATCTGGTAAGGGCAGCTGACTTCATTGTTGCAATCTAAAAAATGTTTGATCATTCACTTTTTACTGAGCTGCAGTGGAATTATGTTTTCCATCCCTTTGGAAAAATGTGTTTGGGGAGATAGAAGAAAAGTTACTCACATTGACAGCAGCAGAGCTGATTGATATAAGCACAGCATTTAGTTTAACTGTAGATGAGAGTGAAAAAACTCTCATATCCTCCTGACTACCAGGAAAAAATTATTTTTCCAATCACTATTTTTTTTCACTTTCCATATTATTTGTGAGGTAATGAGAATACTGCAAACATTTTGTGTAAAAAAATTTTTTTTTAAAGATAATGGACAATATAATGTGTCCATTACAGTGGACATCGGAACTCCATACATGGCAAATTGAACCATATTTTAAAACCATGAATTAAACATAAGAATGAGTAAAACTTGAGTGTATCACTATGTTGCAGTGTATGAAAACATAAAAAAGCACCATGAGTCAACCTCTGAACATCACTGATGCTGGAACTATGATGTGATCTTTTTTGTGTTTATGGGCTGTCATATTTCAGAAAGCAAAGGTTTCCAGGAGGTTGACAGTTGTAAAGAACCTGTCAAAGAACAGGTGGGTTCCTCGGGGAACGGACTTTGCCAAATGAAGGACAGCTTGTTCTCCAATGCCCTTTCCTTCTGTGACACTAAAGGTGGTCTTGCCTTGGTAGACCACAAAGTCTAGAACCAGACCAGCTGGTGCGGCCAAGACAAACACCTTTAATCCAGTTGGGTATGGTCTTCCTGGTACAAACTGACGCACTGGGCAGTGGCCAGTAAATGGAACCATTTGCTCATCAATGCACAATCTTCCTGTTCTAGGCAGGCTCAGACATCCCTGCTGTACTATGGTCAGGATGGGCCTGATTTTCAACAAGAGATCTCCTCTTTTCTCATTATCTGAAACATCAAGGTCATTGACAATCTTAATGGAATTAAGAACAAACTGGAAGAAGTAACTACAAATGTCCACTAAAGAGGACATTCATTAAACACTTAAATACTGTGGTAAAATTTTGTAACATTCATTTACAAATTGGTTAAATGTGTTCTTAAGAGATTCATATACAATATAACAACAACATTTTAAGACAAAATTAGCTCAATATCAATTATTATGCACTTACTTTTCCTCTTCCCATAAAATGTCCATGTGGTAAAGGATGCAATTTTCCTCCAACAGAAAAAGGAAGTTCCCAAAATCCCACCCCTACAAATGAGGTATCATTTAAAAGTCCTAAATGTCCTCTTTAGATATCAAAAGGAGTTAGTTCACTGGCATGCAGGGGGTGGAAGATATTCAGGTTTACAAAGCTCCTGCAGAGAGGACAAATTTGAACTGCTGGTAGTCAGGAGGATAAGATGAGGAGGCGTATTCTTCAGTATTTAGATGGGGAAGATGTTGCAACACAAGAGGATGAGGGGACGTCTCTATTGTCACAGTTAAATGATAAAATTGACGAATTAAAAGAGAAATATGATGGACTTATCATTTCTCCCTATTATGTAGGTGATATTGTTTTTATTTTAGCTTTTCAAGTCATTATCCTGTTTTGAGTCAGATTTGTGCATATACAACTCAGCTGTTTAGTCTGTGAACTGATTGAATGTTATTGAATGTTAAGCCTATTCTCATATCATCTGTTGCTATTTTTTTACATTTATTTTTAAGCCACTTTCATAAGTCATTTTGCACTACTATTTTCTCTATTGTTTTATTATCTTTTATTCTTTCTTGTTGCACTGACCATGCTAATGATGGAGGAATTTAAATAAGGTTTTCTCTTAAGGCGATGAATCCCAGTCTCAACAAATTGGGCAAGAGCACTACCTGGTGGACAATAATGAGATCGCATAAAGTAACTAAAGTGAACTAGGAATAAGTCGTTCTGCACCAAATGCAACAGAAGCAGCCTCTGTCACTAGTCAAAATATTGCTTACATTTATCCACTTTATAGAAGAGATTTAAATATAATCTCACATGCACAATTCAGGAGCTGAAAGAAACACTAATTCAGTTTTTGGTGGGAGCAACGGATCTGAGACAACATATTGTCTCTGCTTCAGAAAGAGTGAAATCCGGTTTGATGTACAGTTCAGAGCTAATCCAAAATCAGCTCCTCAAAATCATAATGACTGGCCTCCATTTGTGCAGACATGAAGCCATACTCACAAAAATTAAAGATGAAATCCTGTTGGAAAAAATGACAGCTGCATACAGTCTGGAAATAGAAAAAAGAATAAGCTGTGTGAAGCATCACAGACAGAGATCATCAAAGTGGCATCAGTTAATGAGGATGACAGTTATGTGCAAAAACCAACCAAGCACAAACATGGTGAGATGAATAAACGTGACACGCCGATGGAGAAGGTTAACCAAGGTAACAAAGCCATATGCAAAGGGTGAGTGGAATACAGACGTCTAGTTTGGGAAGAGACGTCTAGTTCAAGCATCCCTAGGAGGAGTAGACACTACAATACTGTGGGACACTGGTTCACAGGTATCTATAGTGGGAACGAACTGAAAAGAAAGTACCTGCCAGATGTCGAGGTGAGACCAGTGAGAGAGTCGCTTGAAGAAGGAGCATTGGAGCTTTCAGCTGCAAGGATGGATGGAAATTGAATTCACTTTGTCCAAAGATGCTGCATACTGCATGTGGATGCTTCAGAAGAGGGCCTAGGTGCAGTTTCGTACCAACGTTAAGAGGGTGTTCTCCAAGTCACAGCATATGGGTCCCAGACATTGACAGTTATATTCTGGTAAATTATTATTTCTGGCACAGCAGCTAGCCATAACAGAATGTGTTTTCATGCACCCCATTTTACTGTATATAGCGGCATGTTTAGCGGATTACAGGTTCACACTCAAATACAGGCTTGGAACAGCAAATTGAAACGCAGAAGTTTTGTCACAGACTAAAGCCCGTTAAAGAGATTATGCGAGAATGTACAGAGGAATGTCCACAGTAAGCCATAGAATGCACTGGAAAGGCTGTGGAGGGAGATAAAACAGGGGAAACTGTAACATAGATGCACGACTGGAGGAGTGTTGTATCTCAGAACCAATAAAGCCTTTTGAATTGGAAGATATCCAAAGTCCAGACTTGGCCATAAGCAGAGTGTTGGCCCCCGAAAAGGACACATGACCACCTGAGGCATTAAGACAAGCTGGCTGAGAATAAAGCAATCAGACAGCTCCTCTGAGAGTGGCCTCGTTTGAAGCTTGACAGAGATAGGATTCTCAAGAGGGAGACTGTAACAAGAAAGCAGCTGGCTGTTCCTGAATCCCTGAAAACACCTAAATGAGGAGATGGGACACATAGGTGCAGACCAAACAATGGCTGTTGTTTGTGATCGCTTTTTCTGGCCTAAGATGAGAATGGAAATAAACACTACGTTACTCAGCAGAACCAGAGCACATATCCGGAGCATTGAGATTTCTACACCATTTGAGATTATCTCCTTTGATTATCTATACGTGGATATGTGTAAGAGGTGAAGAGTATACAGTAAGCCCCCGAAATTCGCAGGGGTTACGTTCCAAGAGCACCCGCGAATTATGAAAAAACACAAATGTGTGATGAGGTAAAAAATGCCTATTTTTATAATGTAAAGCCTAAATATGCCCCCAAATGTGCTCCCAAAATACTTTAATTTCATTTTAAACTCAGCTTAATACATTACCCTTAAAAAATGTAAAGGTAAACCCGTATTCGTACTGTACAGTTTACACTGAACTCCCACAGTGCTAGAATGTAAAATACTGATGTTACACCTGTATAGACTGTACTGTAATTAATGCAAGCATGTTTTCTTTGGTATAAGCAGCTAAATACAGTAATAAATGTATTTATTTTCAGTAGAAAAAAACAAAACGAAAAACACAAGAATGCTCAGTGAAACATTCGAGAAACTGTTCTGATGCGGGAATGCTGGACTGCAGCTGCCAGAGATGCGCCATAGGGCAGCAGCCAATCAGCAGCAAGAAGAAATGAATAATGCTCTCAGATTGGCTACTTTCAAACCTCCTGCCTCTGAGTAAAGTGGTATTTCACCATCCCAAGACGTGCTTTCTTTGTGTTCTCTCGACAGTGCTAAAAAAAATGTGTTATATTTTACATGGAAATGTAGCTGAATTTACGCTAATATTTATGTTACAAAATTAGTACATTATATTTTTCTTAATAATTTAACAGTAAAATGTATGAAAAATTATATTTTTACATAAAAAAAGCAGAAAAAATTGTGGAGGATATCTGCAGTTTCTGCGAATTTGCAGGTTTCCGTGAACAATTATTAGTTATGTTCTAGGAAAAAATCCACGAAACGACTGAAGCCACAAACTCTGAACAGCGACTTCACGGGGGTTACTGTATATTGGTAGTAGTGGCCCACAGTACCAAGAACGGTTAAGCTTACGTAACAAGAGACAAGTCTGGGAAGACTGCGGCCAGAAAACTCTTGATTTTACTAGGCATTTTGGGTCCCAGGCTAAGATACACCACGACCAAGAAAAAGAGTTTGAAAACACACTCTTCCCCAAACTCCAAGACTACTGTGGTATTCACCTTTCACATACCTTTCCATACCAGTCTCAAGCTGACCTTACAGAGCGCTTCAGCAGAACCCTGCTGGTTATGTTACATACACTGGAAAAGTCACAGAAGTCCAAGTTGTGGAAAGAACACAAATTAGTCCATGCTTATAACTCAGTTGTGACTTGACTTTCTTCATTCTTCTTCTTTTTGGTCATGAACTGATTTTTCGTGTTGATTTAATGTTTACAAAGAATGAAGAGGATTATCATGCTGGTGAAACGTGTTAACCCACCCTGGGATTCTGAAGCAGAAGAGTTCTGTCTGAGGTAGAAGACAAATGGAGACAGGTCTGAGAAGATATCCATACCTCAAGAACACCCTGAAAAGAAGAGCACATGGAGCTGCTGAAAGCAAGAGTGAGCAAAGTGATGTTGAAACATGGAGGGATAGGCTGAAGAGAGTCACACAGCCTGGATGTGTCTACACTCATGACCAGCTAAGGTTAGCTGCCCTTCCAGCACACCTGCTCTTCAGTGTGAAGAGGCCTGGTTCAGAACCCAGCCAAGCCCTCTCTGCTGGATCATCATTCATGTATTTTTTTTTGACGAATAGAGGTAAAAGACACTCAGAGAAGATGATGTCAGTTTAATTTCAATCTTCAAAGCAAGTCACAGTTGATGATGATGTAGAACACAAATAACAAAATGAGGGAACAGGTAGTTTGAAACTGATAAGCGTAGAAAATGGCTTGCTGTTCTAGTAGAACAGTCGGTCACTACAGGTGCAGTTGTGTGTACGATGACTATAGATTTTATTAGAATGCATTGTTCTTGAAATATCTATACGTGTAGTGTGAGGTGTATGTGGTACCTTCCTTGTCCCTTTTTGAAAATTGGGGGGGGTCCACCAATACTTCTATGGACTATTCACCGTCTGATACAAATGGACTGTGGACATTTAGTCTTGTTTTGTGGCCATGAAAGACTACTTTTTCCAAGGAGAGAGAAGAGTAATGACAGCCTAATTACCCTGTAATATGGAATGTGTGTGATAAGACTAACTTGTTTTCTCACCTTCCTAATCAGTGTTATATATTATAGACCAGGGGAGCTGGAAGCATTATTAATGTGGGGGGGACTTATCTAGGGGTGGGGTGGGGGTTGTCGGGGGTGCGCATACAGCGGTTGTCCGTGGGTGCTGAGGGGTGTGCGCACATCTTGGCTTTTGTCCGGGAAACAAAAAGTGGGGGTCGCAAAACAAATTTGGGGAAGGGGGATGTCCCTCCCTGCCATAATGGTTCCCGGGCCCCTGATAGAGATGTTATAGAGACAATGTTAATGAGTATTGTAAAAAAAAAAATATCCAACAACAAGAAAATATCCGACAATGTTCTTTTAGTAGGGGAGGGTGTTGTGAACTAAAAATGCTCTGAGCTGGAGTGGAATTAAATTTTCCAAATTTTCCATCTAGCAGTAGCAAAAGTTAGATTGCTAAGTAAACTGCATAACATCATGTAGTCACAAACAAGAATTAATTTGCTGCTGTAACAACTGGGGTGATTGAAAATAGTTACCAGCTTAAAATATCTATTGTATACCACTGAAGATTTGAATTTAAAACCTATATCTAAATGTAAATATGTGTGGGTTGCCAAATAATGCTGCTACGTTTGGGTTATGAGAGATCAGTATTATCTACTGCTAGTAAACCCACTACCCAAAGTTCATAGTATTGGAGGAGGGAGAACACAGAATCTTTGCAGAATCAGCCCAGTTCGACACCTCTGACTTCTGGAGGACTTATAGATGTCACTGATTGTGAACAGGAGCAGTGGCCCAACCACTACATTTCTGTTAAGGCCTGTTCTAAATGGTGACCTAACCCTGTAGTCTTCTTTCAAGGGCTCATGGACAAGGCCAAAAGACCCTCTGAGAGCTTGGTTTAATAGCATGCATTTGGTATAAACTTACACTATGAGTTGTACTGACAATATGAACTTGAAGTATGCAGACTGATTTCCCGTACGGTTTGTTGGACTTTCAACATTTATAGCTGAAACTGAATTTTAGTGTATTTTTATATGTAAAGGGTGGGAAAAACTTCTTTGATGACACGGTTTGTGGACCATCGATTCACCAGCATGTACCGCGCTACCATTGGGGTAGATTTCCTGACAAAAGAAATGACTGTGGACAAAACCACTGTGACTCTACAGGTAAGGACATTCAACAAATGACTGAATTCTAGTATTATCTAGATCTTTTCTATGTATGTAGTGTGTGTGTTTTGTTCTGTAAGTTGTGGGACACGGCTGGCTCGGAGCGGTTTCACTCTTTGGGTTCTGCCCTGTACCGTGGTGCGCACTGCTGTCTCCTGGTGTTTGACCTGAGCTCTACGGCCTCCTTCAGTGCACTGGATGGCTGGCACAAAGAGTTCCTGCTGCAAGCTGATCCTGTGGACTTCACAGCCTTTCCTTTTATAGTGGTGGGCAACAAGACTGACCTGAGCACCCGAGAGGTTACATCACTTAAAACAGTTATTCTACACTGTACTTGATTTCTGTAATCAAATGACATGATGCAGACTGTGTGTTGCCTGTTACCTTTCTGCCATAACAGTGTAAATTTCCCACTTGTGGGATTAATAAAGGTTTATCTTATTTCACTACCCAACACAGCAAATAGCAACATATACTTTGAATATCATTGCTTACAGGTTTCCCCACAGCGAGTGCAGCAGTTGTGTGAGGATTTAGGGGCTAAGTATTTTGAGTGCAGCGCCAAAGAGGATGTAGATGTTGAAGCAGCCTTCAAAAGCGCAGCCAGAGCAGCACTCCACTATGTGAGTATCTCTACTACCATTTTACCTTCAGATAGCAATTGCTTTCATCTATCCATCACTTTTTTAATACTTCTCTCTATGCAGTTTAAATGTAATGCTGTGGATAAAACAAAGAACATCCAGCTAACCAACAAAGAGCCAGAAGAACAAATCCCATCGCATCAGAATGTACATTTGAGGAACTGCTGCAGGGTTTAAATGAATGACTAGGGAATGTAGGTATTTGTAATCGTTCAGCAAATATGGTCAAATTTGTTTTTTCTTTTTAAAACCAAGCTTATAAAGAATTAGACTTTTCATTTTAACCATTTCAATCTACTGGATCAACAGATTATCCAATATACACTATATTGATAAAAGTTCATGTTTCTTTTTTTGAAAGATATTAAATTGCGTCTTAAATATTGTTTGACTGCTTAGAAGTATGACTGAACTGAGCTGAAATATCCACTTTAAACATTTAACATAACATTTTGTTTTAAAACAAATACACTCAGTAATGGGTATTTAGGTACGCTTGCTTTTACATCACACAAATACACACACACACACACACACACACACACACATTTATATATATATATATAGATAGCAATTTTTCTTAAAATCATACACCCAATCGCGTGCAAATTCTAGACATGTATCTTTGTGTTTCAGTTTTATCAGAGAAGTTTTAGGTGGAATGTTGGGACAGAGGTATTTTTTGATGCATTTCATTGATTCTTCTGTTACGATTGTTCATAAGATAAGATAAACATTTATTAGTCCCACAGGTGGGAAATTTGCATGGCGAGCATCTCACAGCTCGCAAATCTTTCCTATATACGAAATAAAAATTAAGAAAATCCCTTGGTCTCTTAATATGCTGTTTTACTCTAAAATGTGCAGAAGTACTCCATGACCAGGACTGAATCCTCTGGATCTGAAGTGATGCGGTTTTGTATAGACTTTTATATGTAATTTTCATACTTTTTGTACTTTCATACACTTTTGTATCTACATTTCTATAAATTTCTATAGTTTCACCAAGAAAGCAGTAGTCAAAAACAAATAATTATGAAAAGATTTTATCCATATGGTTTAATAATAAAAAAAAAAAACCCTTCAGATTTGTAGCTAGGCAAGCTCAGAAAACATACATACAAAAAGCAATTTAAATTGTTCATATATAGAAATCCATGTTTAAGCCCTGCCAGAGCTCCTGAAAATTATAAGACATAAATAATCTACTTCAATTTGTCTAGAAACATTTTATTCAATCATTTAGTACAGTCATCCAGAAATTAACCCGTTATCCATGTAGGATTCAAAAGGACACCATGAACGGAACCAATGCTTGCATCAGACCAGCTAAACAAATTGTATTCCAAAGAAGCAAATAGTCATTATTATGAGGAGACAGTATACACTTTGTTTCTTTTATAAGTTGACACAAAAAGGAAATCAGATGACGACCAACATGTCAAAACTTTGTTACAGGTAATATATAAAAGGCCAAGATGTAATAATTTCTCTTGTGGTGCGAATGAACTATATTACAAATGAATTCATACTTGGCTTAACCAAGAATGAATTAAAAACAACACCCCAAGTTCAGTTTCACCTCATGAAGATGTTCTCTCCATTTAAAAGACAAAACAAGTATAACATTTACTCCAAATACCGCTCATTTCATATGTAAATTACAGAGTCGCAAAGAATGAAAGTAAAAATTTATTAACTTTCACATGGACAGTTTCCTTCACAATCTTAGGCAGAAAATCTACAAATCCATGTTTTAGAACAGTCTAAAAAAAAAAAAAAAAAGGCTGGAAGGGAACGCCAGAGGAGAAGGAGTACAGATGAACTATGAGGAAAAAAACAAACAGTTTAACAGGTTGCAGGGTAGAGTCGAAAACTAAATTTATTTAGTGGTTCTTATTATTTGTCCAGGTTTGGCATCCACATACAGAGTGATAATGAGCATAAAAATATAAAGTAAACAAAATAATAGCCGTTTTTTCTGCATGAATGCAGAAGGCTTTCAATCACAATTCGGCTAGAACAAACCTCAGTGTTACCCACCACACTCACACACGCTCGCATCCACACTCGCCTCTCAAATCTCACAAGGCTCCTTTGCAAGCTCTTCCCGCAAATACCTCAAAATTATGGGGACAACCAAGAATGTAAAGGTTGGAGCTGTGAGTCTTAACGTGAGAAAAAACTAAAATGCACACTGACACATTAAAAAGCCGGAAGAAGCTTTTCAAAATACAAAAATAAACTACACAAATGTCACCTACATTTTTATTTGCTAATTTTGAGAGTATTTTTTCCACATGTTGTCATTTTTCCCCTGTGTATGTATGGCAAGCTTCAGTTTCAGCAAGATCTCTGTTCCACCGGTAAAATCTTTGCTTTCCTCGTCTGTGCTCCAATCACCTTCGCAACATGTCATTTTCAGAGAGACTACAGTCTGTCACTCATCTGTTTTCTTGCCACATGAAAAAAAGTCCTCCCGTTGTCCGAGGACAAGTGCTTTGGATTATCCACCCCTTAAAAAGCCTGACCCCACACACCCTTCCTCATGTTACTCTCCCACTGTGTCCATTCCTTTACCAACCTAATTTTTCTCCATCCCCCATCCGTCCGGCACAAAAAACATGTTAGCTGAGGCAAGCTGACAGTATAGCAGACCATTTAGACTACAATGAACTGATTTCAGGAATTACTGCAGCAAAGACACACGTAAAGCGCATCAAGGAAGACTTGACAGTAAAAAAAAAGCAAGCTTTTTTCTTCTTCTAAAAAAAAAGAAAGAAAGAAAAAAAAGCTGTGTCTGCTGAAAACGTCCCAAAAAGAAAATGTGCTTATTCCGTTCCTTTAACGCCAAAGAAAACAAACAGATTTCCTAGTAATAGTTTGTCATTTATTCAAATGGATTCTTTTTGCTCTGATGTTGTGCTGCTGAAATGTCTAAACACCAGTGGATTTATGGCAGAATTTGAAGGAAAGGGGTTGTCCTGGTTGGGGGGTGGGGTGGAGGATTAGAGGCGGTCATTTTCCTTTACTGATCCGTCCTGGCTTTCTTCAAACCAGTCCCTTTACTGCAATTTAAAAAGGGGTGGGGGGAGAGATTTGGAAATCCATAATTTACTATAACATTTAATTTACATGGAACTTTTTATTTCCTAAGAGGGGAAAAAAGAATCATTGTAAACATACAGAACTTATAACTTACATATCTGGTGAGGACATTGCTCTTTTTGGGGCAGACTTGGCGATGGCGCCATCTTTGCTCGACTCTACAAAAACAAACCCAAAGCTTTCAGAAATATAGCGCTTTACAATTAATCGATGCTACAATTCTGCCTTCTTCAGTTCCTTTCCCACCACCCTCAAGTTTCGCCTGTCTGACAAGCATTTTTCTCCTTTTATGACGCAACAAAACAATGGAAGCTACAGTGTAGGGCACTTTCTGAAGTGTACTGCAACCTGCCTGAAAGTTCATGTGGATCATAAAATTATAAAGAAGAATAATTCCTCCACCAAGCAAACGACATGTTAACAAAAGGTGATCTGCGTTTTTCCACAACTGATTAAGTTTCCAACTAATCACTGTGCCCCCCTAATTAATGTCTTTTTCCACAGTTTCACCTTTCTAAACGCAACCTCTGAGCTGCCCACCTTGTAACCATCGCACTTGAGTGGCTGGGCCGTAGCCCTTCTCGTTGCGGGCGGCAATGCGGAAGATGATGGCTGGTTTGGTGGTGTAGTCGATGTGCGCATTGGAGAGGCTGGACGTTTGAACAAGACAGGATGGGTTAGGGCCACAGTAAACACGCATAAAGGCTAGCTGGGCTGGAGAGGATGCCTTAGCTTCTGTTGTTTGGCTGCTCTGAATAGCCAAATACACAGAGTACTCGATAATCTTCCCTGCAGTGACAGATGGTGGCTCCCAGGTGAGGTGAGCTCCATCCGGGCTCTGAAAAAGAAAACAATCACACTTATTTGACCAGGTGTGCTACGCATCCAGTGAAAGTCACATACACAAAGGAGGCTTATATGTTTACAGTGTACCTTGATAATCAGATAAAGCAAGCCTGTAAAGTAATCTTTTAAAAAAATGTAAAATGCAATGTTACAACTAAAATTGAAGTATAACAGGCACATGAAGTGAAGCAAACTGACTACAGAGTTTCAGTGATCAGGCTGTAACTTTCTTTTGTTAAGAGTAAAATTGGCTACTGGTCCAATCCATTGTCTTAAACTTTTTAACTGTCTATGCACCATCCTGTACATGCTAAACTAGCTTACAGTACAGGGACAACATTGTTAACAGGGGCTTCTTACCCCTATCTACTTATCTAGAATGACCTAAGACACCGCTACTTGAATTCATCAGTCCTACTGTCATTCTGAAATTGCCGATCTGAAAAAGGGTGGGTAAGAGATCTGGTAAATAATTTATTATAATGAATTTTTTTTTTACTGAATAGCACTGAAAACTGTATTCCCAACGCACCTAAATCAATTGAAAAAATGTGTTACATACGGAGTCTAAAAGAGATGTACGATGATACCAGATTTTTAAACAAAACACATTTTTTAACTGAATAAGAACATCACCCAACAGCTGTAAATGTTTAGGGTTCACATGAGGTCCTCTGAAAGGAACATGGTGCAGTCTCCATTAAGGAGCTGTTGATGTTTAGTAGAGAATGGAATAATTATGTTCAACCCTCCTCATGCCAGTGATCATCTCTTTTGTTTAACATTCCGAGACAGGTTGTTGGCTCACCACTTTACTGTTCCCAAATGATCAAACCCATCAAAACATAGTGTCATCAAACTATCTGAACTGTGCCAGGTGGCACACTATCTTTTTATCCAGGTGGGTGAGGGCCAGGTGAAGGGTGGCGGTGATGGTATCATCCACTGAGCGATTGGGATGAAACCCAATAATCCAACATTTGAAGGCACACCACCATGACAAATATACAGAGTATCTGAATGTAAAAGACGGGAGTGCTACAACACTGCGCACAAATGTTAAATCAGCAACTATCCGTTTATCAGGTCCTTGAGAGACTAAAAATGACAACAGCTACAGCAAGTGTGATGGAATTTATCACTCTGGTGGAGAATGTGGGGTTTTGATGCCTGTTTGAGCATCTTGAGTTACAATACACCATATTCAGCTTTAGGCGTACTAGAGCTACACAACATGTTAATACACGAGCTTTGAGACAATAATGTGACATCCTCTAGTTTTACCACAGGCATCTGGACATCTCATGTGAGTCGTGTTAGCATTCTTAGTTTAACATCACAGTGGATAGACAAGAATTTTGAGCTACAGAAGATTATATTTTTACACGCCCAAGAGAGCTCTGGATAACACACTAGCTCTATGTTAATATATAATTTGTGATAGAAAGAAAGTACCTTGCTTATTTTGATGGCACATGGTGCCCCCGGGAAGCCTGGTAAACAGGTCTTGAACGCTGATATTTCAGAGAATGTTCCACGGCCACAAGTGTTGATGCCAGCAACTCGAAACTTGTACGCCGTTCCTGGCTGCAGCTCCACTTTTTTCATCTGGGTGTAGTCCGGGAAAGTTCCAGAATCGTCCTGTAAAAAGTGATGGCTATTAGGGTGGTTCATTTTACACTTATCTTGTATGTTTGAATGGTCTGAATGGTATGTGTCTTACATCGATATATGGAGCGTCATCAGCCGGCATATAATAATGTGTTACAAACATGTTCGTCACTTTCACAATACCAACATCAAACCACTGGTGTTCTTTTTTCACTGGGGAGGGTTCTTTTTTCACATCTGGAAGGTTCTGCCTCTGTACAAGCAAAAATATCAGTTGCAAAATCAACAGAACACATTACAAGATTGTATCTAGTAGCTTTTCAGTGAAAATGCTCACTCCTGCTTCGATGCCGTTGGCTACCTCAGTAAGAGGGGCTGCTGCTTGCAGGTTTTCTGGAGTGCCGATGACAGCGGGGGCCAGAGTGCTAGAAGGAGCCAGTGCTACACAAGCAAAATAAGCGTTACAACATTAGGATCATGGGGACATGGAAAATTCGACCTTTAAAATGGCTGTGCAGGACATTGCAGTGGTCATCTCACCATGCCCATTACTCTCAGAGGTGGGGTCATTGAGGCTGTCCGCAGGTGCCAGGCCCTCAGTGGGCATTGCGGCTGAAACAGGTCCTTCCTGCTGCTGCGCAGCCTCAGCCTGCAGCTGCTGCTGCTGTTGCACCAGAGCGGCCAGTTCCTGTGGTGTCAAGACGATGGGGATGGTGTGACCCTGCTGACTGTCAGCACCGCTGTCACCCTCACCTGTACACATAGTGCCACATGACACAGCTGTTATTTATCCTCACTCGGAACAATTTTTTTTTCTGATATTTTAAGTGAAGGAGTATTTCAGACATTTTTATGAAAAGAATGGCATTCTGTTCAGTCTGGTATTAGCAACAATGACAGGAACTCTGAACAACTGCTACTTCCTTACTTGCTTGGTGGGGAGAAAAGTCTTACAGCCATCAGCCCTGTTTCAATCAAACAAGGCGAGGAAGTGATGGAACTCTTTCCCTCATCAGACCTAGTCAGTTAATTATGCAAACTTTCCAATGCCAAATGTTTAAGTGGTTTGAACATATACATAAACCTGACAATAACTGCTGTGTCTTGGTACCAGGGTTGGAACAGAACTGCGGAGTATTGCCTTTCCTTTTGTTCACTGTGTAGTGTTTAGCGTGCTAACGAACAAGCTATCAAAATAAGTTAATGAAGCAGTGGGAGAAGTCATGTATAACAGACAGGGTAGTCTACAACCTAAAGCCAAGGAAATTTAATCTTACTGTTTACAAATACAAAACATATTAAACTAGTTTATAGTTGTAGCATATAACTGTCTTTGTTCATTTCCAGGTGCCAAGGAATTCAAGGCCAAGTTTTCCTGCCGAAGGTGACGCCTATGTTCACAGGTTCCCTTTAATACATTTCACTCGCTTATAAAACAAATGTTATGTCCCCTGAAGTGGCATCAGGGATTCCACCCAAAGGGAAATGGCAGTGCCAAGTGGACAAGTTCAGGTTAAAGATGGTTTTGAATCAATTTATGTTCACTCCAGATTTAAACTTTAATTGTTGGTAGCACATAACCTCGTGTCTCTTAAACACATCTGATAGCAACTTAATTATTTTTTATTCTTACGTATGTCTGATCCTAATTAGACTTAAAACTGGCCATTAAGAAATACAAACAATTGTCAATTAATTATCATCAAATTATTTAAAAAATAATGTGTTAACTGTATTCGGATCACCCAACCGTAGTCACAAAGGTTATTCTGATTCCTGCTGTGATACTCACTCATGACTGCTTGCTGGGCAGCCTGCAGCACAGCCTGGATGGCCAGAGCCTGAGCCTCCTCATTGGCTGCAGCCTGAGCAGCTGCCTCCGCAGCTGCCGTCACAGCTAGCTCCTCTGGCGTCAGGCCTGTAAGCATCAGGGTGGTCCCCTGCCCCTCAGACATCAGCTCTGGTGGTAAAGCCAAGGCCTGGGCCTCCTGAGCAACTGTGGCTGCCTCCAGACCCTCCATCTAACTCAGACAGAGGAAAAAAAAAAACAAGGAATAACTCATCTAATTAGCAAAAGAAGTCCAAGACCTGCAAAACAGGCTAGAAACAACCCCTTGCAAATATGCAACTGCAAAAGTCAACATCCAGTCACTGCATGTCTTTTGCATTACTGTGGCAGTTATAAACCGTGGTCTTCCAGGGGGACGATCAATGCCTGTAAATCTAGTGTCCAGAGCCATAAACACAGCAACACAAATAAATATTGTTAAATAGCTCTTATGACGCCATTCACACAAGGTATTTTCATGTCCATTACCTAAAGTACTTATCTTAGCTACAGTAACATAGTACTTAGTGGAAAAAACCTCTGTGGTGGGGATCTGCTCTTGTGCCGTCTCGGTCATGGCTGCCTCTGCCTGGCCCTCCGTTTGCATAGGCTCCATCTCTGCCATCACAGCCTCATCCGCCACTCCTGCAGATCCCTCCGTGATCGATGTCAGGAGCTGAGCAAAACGGCAACAGGACAGGAAAAAGATTTTAACCACATTAGACTTATTAATTCAATACGGCAGTGCATATTCATTTAATACGCCAGTACTTCCCAGCTCTGGTCCTTTCTGGAGTTTAAGGAAGGTTGCCATGGAAATGACGATTCAGATTTTGTGAAAGTATGCTTGGAACAGTTATTGTGATGTACTCCACAGCAGCTGTTTTAATGCTTTTGTAACCGAAAGACATACAAAAAACATACAAAAAAATACAAAAACAGGCAGCAGTATGTTCTGGTAGAGCTATAAAAAAAACCTGGTAGCGCTGACATTCTATACACATCTGTACAAACAGCTTGACTCAGCCTTTAATTCATGTATAGAGTAACCCGCCAAAATATTTTCTACCATGCAACAAGCAGAAAAGGTAGAGCACTGACCCCAAGCTCACTTTTATTAATGGGCATTCCACTGTTTAATTTAATTTGGGTTTTTTTCCCCAGGTAAAACTCTATTAGGATAGCTCTTTATGATATAACAGGACATAAGCTGCAAAATCTGCCATTGAATTTGGTAAAGATTTCAGCTGCAGCATCTCATGCAATGCAGAAGTAATAAAAATTGCAGTTTGCAGTGGTTTTAGGGGTAGGGAAAAGTAAAATGTGCAGGATAATACTAACCAGGACCAGATTGGGAACCACTGTGACATGCTAAAGAAACAGACAAGCAAGCACATAAATGAATAAATAAATGTTGTTGGTAATCTGGTGGTGTCAAGCCTCACAGGAACAGCAGGTCCAGGTGTAGGTGTAGCTTGGGTTACTGTAGTGATGGCTCTGCCCTGAGGAGCTACAGTGGAACTCAGAGTCTCTTGGCCACTTGATCCTTCTGAGACCTCACCAGCCTGCTGAGCTAAAGTCAAAAAGCAACATAAATTAACATCAACCACCACATCTGTTGTCAGCAGGGGTGGGCGATCTAGCCAATTCACATCACAAAAAAATTAATAGTACACAATTACAATGTTTAGTATTTCCTGCGGTCTGATTAGCTGGAAGACAATTCATCGGTTGTGCTGTACTAGGCATCCGCTGGTAATTATCAAAGAAAAAAAACATAATTATGTATCTTTTTATCATTGAAAAATAGCCACTGCATTACGTACAGCTACTTACGTATATCTACACTAATTGTCCCCTGTCTTAGCTCTACTTAGCAGTTAGGTGCACTTCATAGATTAAAATTACAGAATATTTGTTTCTCTACATCATTTCACATTCATCACTGGAGCATCTTTCTCAGTGACACAGACCGGGGAGTAGCATGTTAGTATGTATTTGCTGCAAAGAGTGCTGGAGGTTTTAAACAACCCTAGGCAATCCTGACCAATGTAGAAAACTATAGCACATTTTCAGATGTCTTCTGGAGTCTAAGCCTCTGTGGGTCAGAGCCATTTTTAGCAACACGATGAGAAAAATGCATATTAAGCAAACTATGTTAATTTTATGGCTGAATGGTGTACCATATGGTAAGTGGAGCTGATAAAATGAACAGTGAGTGTAGATACAAGGCAACTGTACTTTATGAAGTGGCCCATCAGTGTACACTAGCAATATTTACAATAAAAATGATGTTAAAAAATTTGGTTCAAATGATGCCCAAAACAGGATTTTAATGATATGCTATTGTAATAATATTAACATTTAATATTAGGCCACTCTGGATCTACACCATTTTTCCACCCAAAATATCTATGTATTAGTATTACACTCAAAACCTCAAAAATATTCTAAGATGCCTATGGCTTTTTTTTTTTTTGTATCTGTCAGAGTGTGTTACCTGCATTATCTGTCTCCATACTGGAGGTGGCAGTGGTGGCTGTGTTGGTGGTTCCAGTCTCATGGGTTTCGCAGGGTGGGTTTGAACAAACTCGCTGCACTAAACCTGTCTGGTTGCTACCTATATTAGATGAAGCTGTGGTGGCTGTGTTGGTGGTGCCAGTTTCATGGGTTTCACATGGTGGATTAGAGCACACTCTCTGCACTGTGCCAACCTGCTCAGTGCCCATTCCTGCACATGCTGTAGTGGCTGTATTGGTGGTGCCTGTTTCGTGGGTTTCACAGGGTGGGTTCATACACACTCTTTCCACTGTGCCAGTGTGCTCAGTGCCCATGTTCGCTGATGCTACTGTGGCGGTGTTTGTTGTGCCCGTCTCATGTGTTTCACATGGTGGGTTAGAGCACACACTCTCTGCTGTGCTAAAATGTTCACTGCCCATACTAGCTGATGCTGTGGTGGCCGTGTTGGTCGTGGCCGTTTCATGAGTTTCACGTGGTGGGTTTGAACACACTCTCTGGACTGTGCCCACCTGCCCAGTACCCATGCCTGCTGATACCACGGTGGCAGTATTTGTGGTGCCAGTCTCATGGGTTTCACAGGGTGGGTTTGAGCAGACAAAGGAAACCGTGCTGGAGGCATCAGCAGGCACCTGCTCACTGGACGAGGGCTGCTCAGAGGTGGGCGATGCCAAGATGGAGACAGGAAGATCTTGCCCAGGCTGAGCCTCAGCACCACTGGGAGCTGTAATGAGGGTCACCTGGGTAGGCTTGGGTTTGGGCAGAAAAAAAAATGATTACCAACTGTTGGTTAGATAAATTTGCTGCAATTCAGAATAGACAATAATAAAGCTTCTTTTGTGGATTGTTTTTTAACGAAGTTAACTATAAGCTTCCTGAGAAAAGAGTTTTCTAGTGTTGCATGTGGCCTGTAGTTGGATCATACCTGCGTGGCAATAGTGGCGGTGGTGAGGGTGTTCTGTGCTGCTGGTGTGCTGATGGCAGAGCTTAGCACCTGGCTAGACAGAGAGGCCACCGTAGCCAGCGAGGTGATGGGAGTTACCAGGGATGCGTTGGCAGTGGGCACACTTCCACCTGCCAGGCTGGTAGAGACTGTGCCCGTAACTGTGCCCAGAGTGGTGACACCTGGAAGTAACAAAGCACCTCCAACTGACACTGACAATTTTTCCTCCGTATTCCAAATGTAGTCCATCAGCCATCATTCACAGCTATCAATTTTAGACATACAGTTTGCACATGTTAATTGATGGGCTTCCATTACTAAGCTTCATAAACTTGTTAGCTACACAGTCCTTGCGCCAATGAAAAACTTATTTTATATTAAATACAATTTCAGATGCCAGCTATCCTGGCTGATAATCAATACAAGACAAAATAACACAAAATAGAAACAGAATTAAGGACATTTTTACCAGTTGTTCCTTTTACCACTAGTGTAGTTACAGTGGGCTTCACTCCAGACACTGAAACAGGTGAGATGAGACGGACACCTCCCATGGGCACGGTGCGTAGGATAGTGCCCGGCTGACCAGGGGCACCCTTCAGAACAACCTACAGACAAAAAGAACAAAGCCCTGAAACCCTTGCAATAGGAAACGCGTTTTCTTTTTTATTTATGTACAAAGCATTAAGACTTCTTGCGCTATTTACAGCTGGCACAAATTATTTGCATATTCAAGTATTCGTTCAATTTGTTTGTACTTGCTTCCATATTTAGCATTTGGACAGTTCACCTTTAAGAAACAGCAATACAACTATTCACTAAATCTGTAGGAATTTAATATAAAACAGAAATAACTTCCCTACTCACTGAGCTCCCTACTTTAATTACTACACTCAATTTATACAACCTTTTATTTTTGTTTCTGCCTTAAGTGGAATTTTATTGTTTATGTTCTGACTGCTGCACAATTTAAGGTGGAAGGGAAAAATTCCAGCAAGACAATGGGAAAAATCTAGAGCAGTATGAGAACTGAAACAGACTCTTAATTTGGTAAAGCAGTAAAATTGACAGTGAAATAAATATTAAGAGATCTGTCATAAACTTCCTTTCCATCGCCGTTATCTAGTTCTGTATAAGTACAATTAGGCCAGAATGTTATCTTACAGCAGAACGTAAAATTTCTGCTGTAAGATAACATTCTTATATTTTATATTTACATATAAACTATAAAACAAGCTAATGAACAATTGTGGTTTAAATACTCGTTTGGAAACACCAAGAACTTGAATCCAAAGAAATGCTATTCGGCACAGCCCTGGTGCTGATGGCCAGTACCTGTGTCAGTCCTTGCTGGCCTGTCACAGTGCCAATCTTTGGTACCGCTGTGATGATTTTGCCAGGTGTGCCGGTGCCAGAAGTCATCACCTTGGTGGTAATAATAGTGAAGGGGCTCTTCAGTCCAGTGCTACTAGTAACACCTACAGGAGACAGCGGGGAGATACAGGTAACACATAATTGAACCATGCTTTCTAAAATGGACAAAGATTTTTAACAAAGAAAGCAATGAGGAACATGCTTGCTCAAACATTTTGTCAAACATTATATACTATAATTATGTATATACACAACAAATGTGCAAACAATATTTCGTTTACATTTAAGGAGGGCTCACTGTAAGATCACAGATAAGTGGTGCTAAAAGAACATAGCCTGTGACGGCTGCTGGCCTAGTGGTTAGAGAGTTGCCCCTATGATCAGAAGGTCGGGGGTTCAAATCCAAGGACTCTTGGTGGCACCACTGAGGTTCCCTTGAGTAAGGTACCATCCTTACACACTGCTCCCCGGGTGCTGTGTTCCTGTCGGCCCACTGCTTCACTTGGTGAATGGATTAAATGCAGAAATTCACACTGTTCAGACTGTGTGCTGATGTATGACAAATGGTCACTTTACACAAAGGGAATCATCAGACATGGAAATACACACAGGACGGTGTGGCTGTGACAGCTAAGAGTTACACACATAAGTACTTAATTTTTTCTTTTAAAAATTTATTTTTATTGTCTACGTGGTTCAGCCTATAGTGTGGTGTGCAACACCGTGTCAATCTGTAGTCTGTTCAGTTAACATCACTATGGTAAACAGGCTACAGACCCCTGAACGTCTCTTTTTTTTAGCCCTCCAACACTAGTGGCATAACTTCACTCTCTTTTATGATGGTCATAAGCAAAATCCAAATTAAGTCTGTTCTGTGGTGAGCAGAGCTGTGATAAGCTGTGAAAATAGCCCACCAAAGTGTAAAGCGTCCATTTGTCACACATGAACACACCACAGCACACAGTGTGAACAGCATGAAACCAGCGACGCAGCACCCGGAGAGCAGTGTGTGGGGACAGTACTTTACTTAAGAGTACTTCAGTGGTGCCACAGGCAGCCTGGGATTCAAACCCACAGCCTTCCAATTGCAAGGGCAACTCCCTAACCAGCGGCCAATGTTGATCACTTCCTCTCTCAGTTAGTGATGTGACTTTTCAGTACTATACTTCAGCACTTGGTGGCCTCACTCTGTGAGTGGTGTGCCACCTCAAGTTTCTCCTAGATTCATTCATTTCATGTTAATATCACTTACAACTGACAGTGGCAGATCTATCAGGGCAGATATTTCATGAACAAACTAGGTGGCTGCTAATGTTTGTCTACAGCATGGCTATATGAATCACATGAAACAAACAAGAGTGGCTCTAACTCAACAAACTGAATGAATTAATGAACGAATGAATAAATAAATTAATTAATAAATGAATAAATAGAACTCACTCAGAGCACTTTGGTCACATAAGGCAAAATGAAAATTTCTAGATAATTCTGACAAGAGTCTGTGATAACTAGATAAATGGAATTAAAACAATATATAAAGCAATACAACTATGGTATTTAATAAAAATGCATAAAGATAAATAATGGCTACAGCAAAGTGAATGGAACTTTAAAGGGCCCCATATAATAGAAAATAGTGGTGTAATGATACACTCAAAGTACAATATAGTCAAAATACTCTGAACAAAATAAAAGGAAGAGTAAACGAGTAACAGGGGGTTAATCTGCAAACCTGTTGTGCCCTGCTGGATGGCAGACATGGGGATGGTTTTGATAAAGGTAGTGGTGCCAGGCTTGCTGGTGGTCGTGGATGCTATGCCGCTGATGCCCAGAATGGTGGGTTTGTTCCCTGTGCCGCCTGCTTGGGATGTGGTGATTATAGTTGTGGGTTTACCATCCGCTGACGTCACCAGCTTCAGAATGGTGCCTGCTGGGAGTGGACCTTTCGTCTGGACAGTGAAAATATCCATTTACTCAACTCTATATAGGTGAAATGTTAATAACTAAATAACTAAAGTAAGAGACTGTAAGAGACTGAATCTGGGCAGACCTTTTAATGTACTTAAATGAATTCTAATATGTATTTAAACAGTGTCACTAACCTGTATGATCTGAGTAAGCGGGTTGGTGGAAGCCTGTCCCGTCACAGCAGAGGTTTGGACAGGTTTGGTCTGGACCACAGACACAACTTTACCAAGACTGGAAAGCTACACAGTAGTGGACAAAAACAAATAACCAATAATTTTACAGTTACAGTACTTTATCTAAAACAAGCCTGCACAAGAAGCCATATGATAACCAATATAGCAACACTGGCATCAATTAGGCTGCAATATGTAAATGATCGTCCAAACAATCACTAAACTGTTAGCACTCTGACCAATTACAAATCTGATTAATTTCTGTAGGTTTTAAATGTGCTATGCACTGCTCATCACAGGATGTTCAAATGTTACTTCAATACAGGATATGTCCATATTGTGTAGCCCTACTGAAGCAGTGTTGTGTGATCACCATTATGTTCACTATAACATGCCATACCAGTGTGCCACCTCCTCCCATAGTAAGTGGGCTCTTGACCAGTGTGATTGTTTTCGTGACTCCGCCTACAACAGTAGTGACCACCTGGGCCTGCTGGGCGACTGTGACTGTGCCAGACTTGTGCACAGTGATAATGGGCCGGGCGGGCGTCACAGGACTGGACATGGTGGGCGTGGCAACCTGAGCAGCAGCAGTCTTCAGCATGCGTGTGGCAGGGTTACTCACCTTTGACACAATGAGGGGTGAAAGAAAATCAAAAAGAAATCATTCAGAGACAATTAATAACAATGACATTGCTAACTAGCCAGACAATAACATGGCATCAAGAAATATAACAAGAGTAGTACTACAAAAGAAATGTATCATTACTGCTAACTGCTGCCCACACTGTAAATGTATTCTATTCCTTTTGCTTTGTTTTAAGGATTGTTTTCTTTCTTACTTAAATTCAGAAGTATTTGTGTGAATTTGAGAATGTTTTAAGCTTAAAGTGTTGTGGATACAACTAACTAAAATTCAAATAATGGGATGCAACATCAGCATTGACTTTAATAAGTCACAATTTTAATCACGATCACGATTTTGGCTGCCAAGATTAAATCAAGATGATCGTCGGCGATATTAACATTTGAATAGCAGGCTCTGCTGCATATCAAATCAAGCACTTTCTCAACCAATAGTCAGCCAACCACTAGGGGGTGAACGAAAGATGCCTAAAAAAGGAGTGTGCCCTGCAGCGAGGAGATCCAGAGTTATTAGCTGAAAGTCACTCACCTTGCCCGGGTGTCCCAATACTTTAGTCCCCTATGGAACGTGCTCACGGCTCGGGGCAACCACTAATCTCCGTGAAACTTCACAGTTAGATAGGGCTCGATGAGACCTTTCCAAAAAACCCTTGTTTGCCATAACAGCCCCCGGAGATCCGGCGTTATTAGCCGAAAACCATTCACCTTGTACAAAAGTAATTTTACACCTTGTACACCCGGGCGAGGTGAACAGTTTTCAGCTAATAACTCCGGATCTCCGGGGGCTGTTATGGCAAACGAGGGGTCTTTGGAAAGGTGTCACTGAGCCCTATCTAACACTCAAGTTTCACATTTAGTGTGAGAGATATGTTTCATATTTAACAGACACTGACTTCATATTAAGCAGAAAGACACGGTAAGCAGGGTTTGATATTAACTTTTGGTTTCCAGCTGCTGTGGTTAGGTAAAAGCAGATCTTACCAGCCATCACCAAAGTCTTTGGTGCTAAAAATGCATAATAGTACTTGAGTGTCCCGTTCTCCGATGACAAGATACTTCATTTATTTATTTGTTTGTTTATTGTTATGTATATATTTTTTATTTTCTCCCTCTCCCTTTCTTTCTCACCCCCATGAAGCTGGGGTGGGTGGATGAGGGTTTATTGGTGTTCGTTTGCTGTGTTGTTTCCCTTTGTATCATCTCAAAACACTTAATAAAAAATCTCTCTTAATAATGAGTAATGTGGGGTTTGAATGGGGATGGTGGGTAACTGTACCATAACTGGAGACGCTACTTTAACTGTGGAAGATCCTGGTGTAACAGCAACCGTTTTAACAATGGTGGCTCCCGCAGGTACATTCAGCACAGGCGCCCCGGATGACGGTGGGATTTTCTGGGTGGCAGCAGCTGCTGCAGCTAAAGCAGCCATTCCACTCATCTGAGGACTGTTGCCCATTGGCTATAAAATTGAACAGATACATTAAAAAAAACAAAAACATAAGTTCATTAGAACTTTTTAATAGATCCAAACACACTCAGACATTAGCCTCTTACCGTTCCCTGGGCCGTCTGTGCTGGCACCACCATACGAACACCAGCAGGAACTGATGTCACAGTGACAGGAGATTTTGCAGTCTGATTTGCTGCTCGCACAGTGCCGACTGAAGCCCCAGTGCTGGATTGAGCAGCTGTCACTTTCAGAATGGCTAAAAATAACAGGATTGAATGAGGGAAAATAATTAGTACTCTTATAAAATCCCAAACTGCTTAGTGATTAGTGAAGCAACACTTTGAGTCAAGGCAATGGAAAATGTCAGTGATAAACAGTGATTCCTAAAGAAATTAGGACAAAATGCCAATCCACTGAACGCAAAACAATTGCAATTCAGAATCAGAATCGCTTTTATTGGCCAAGTATGTGAGCGAGCACATACAAGGAATTTGATTCTGGCCAGTGAACACATTTTATCAAACATTCACTGCAGACCTACCACTGACTTAAGTAACTTAATTTTTTCAAAGCCCCTGGAGAAGCCTGTCTGTTTTGAGCATGTTTACCTGGGCCCCGTGCAGTGGAGGCAGCCAGTGGGCTGGTAGGTGTGGTAGTTAGGATGGGCAGGCCAGCAGCAGTGGGTGAGGAGGCTTGAGTGGCCAGAGAAACAGGAACCTGTGGCAGGCTTTGTGCAGAGAGGGCAGAGGCAGCTGTCACAGGGCTTTTCGGAGAGTTCCCTGGTAGCGATGGTGCCAAAGAGGCAGTGCTGGTGGACAACGGAATGTCGTATTTCTGAAGCTGCAGTACATATAAATCAGCTGTGGATACTGCCCCCCAGCTGACCTCCAGAGAGTTGGTGTTGGCCCTCACCAGCTGCACTCGTGAAGGTGCGTGAGGCTTCTCTGTGAGAACATAAACACAGCAACAAAATTCAAGTTCCTGTTGGAATGCCACAGTGGAAACTTTGAAAAACTTTGATTTGTAGCAAGTGGTTGATCACGATCTGAACAAATGTTTGTACAAGAGCAGGAGTATAGATGATGACCTTCAGTTTAGAGTATGGGTGTCCTGCATAGGGGAATGTTCATGTCAGTCCTTATCATCTCACCTGTCTCCAAGTACCACAGGTCCTTACAGCACACTTGGTTGTTCCAGGCTTTGCGGTATCCATCACGGCCACTCCATACATACAGCCGATTGTTAATGGCAACAGCACAATGTCCAGCACGGGCCCGTGGAATGTTGTCCTCCAAAGTGTCCATCAAAATGTTTTCCCACGACATTGTGTCTGAAACAGAATGACAGGTTTCGTTACAACATGACACTGGAAACACCATTAGCCTTACACTTCCGAGTGTGTGTATATCTACAACTAGGTTTGAAATCTCTAACTGAAAAAAAAATCACCATATTTCATTTTATGTAACAGACAAAAGAACCATAAGTACTGAAAAAAAAAAGTGTTTTATAGGTCAACAGAGAATTTTTTTTATTCATTTACATTGCATGCTTCACATATGTGACAGCATACAAACCTGTTGCTGTCACAACATGCTTGCATGCTTTTCTGAGCATACCATATTGCAGGTACTTTAACCATAAATTAAACTGTGGACTCCCTGGCAATTGTCCATGCATCGGTGTCATGGATGTCTGTGCAGTACAAAAGGAAGCTGGTGTTTTCAAATAAACTATGAAAACATGGAGCATGTTAAAGTGGAAAGACAAAAATTAAACAGAACCCACCTAAGTTGAGGCAGGCCAGCGTGTTAGTGCATTTCCATTCCTTCTCATGTGTGGCCACCTTCACATCATCCTTCACTATCGGTACCCATCCGCCAAATACATACATCCTGTATACATGTCATTCACATCCATGTCATTCACAAAGAGAGAAAAGACAATAGTGAGACGGTCATACTTGTAATCAGTGAATGACATGAGAAAAACCTAGGCATGAAAGCTCACTTGTTTGTGATGGTAGTGGCTGAGTGGAGGCTGCGAGGGAGCGGTGCTGTGCCACTTACAGTAGGTTTATTCCACGTTAGAGTGTCTGTAGGGGGAAAAAAAAGGAGGAAGAACAATTTTTACTATTAAGACTATCAAGTTCACTGTCTTCTACAGCAAAAAAATACACCTTCACCATAGCTATCTTATATCCTCCACAACAACCGAAGAAAACTAAGAGCGGCAAAAAGATGATTGAGGAAGTGGCATCTTAAATCTGTTCTTCTCTCATGTCGTTCCCTTCTATCTAGGTTTACTACTAAGACATCTGCTGTTAGAGTTTAAAAAAAAAAGTGTTAGAGTTTTAAATACTTTTGGCAATATAGTGTATATATGGTTGTCAGTGCGCCATACATACACTATATTGCCGAAGTATTCGCTCACTAGCCTTTACACGCATATGAACTTCAGTGACATCCCATTCTTAATCCATAGGGTTTAATATGATGTTGGCCAACCCTTTGCAGCTATAACAGCTTCAACTCTTCCAGGCAAGCTCTGCACAAGGTTTAGGAGTGTGTTTATGGGAATTTTTGACCGTTCTTCCGGAAGCACATTTGTGAGGTCAGACACTGATGTTGGATGAGAAGGCCTGGCTCACAGTCTCCGCTCCAATTCATCCCAAAGGTGTTCTGTCGGGTTGAGGTCAGGACTCGAGTTGCAGGCCAGTCAAGTTCTTCCACACAAAACTCGCTCATCCATGTCTTTACAGACCTTGCTTTGAGCACTGGTACAGAGTCTTGTTGGAACAGGAAGGGGCAAAGTTGGGAGCATGAAATTGTCCAAAATCTCTTGGTATGCTGAAACATTCGGAGTTCCTTTCACTGGAACTAAGAGGCCAAGCCCAGCTCCTGAAAAACAACCCCACACCATAATCCCCCCTCCACCAAACTTTACACTTTGCACAATGCAGTCAGACAAGTACTGTTCTCCTGGCAACCGCCAAACCCAGATTCGTCCGTCAGATTGCCAGATGGAGAAGCGTGATTCATCACTCCAAAGAATGCACCTCCACTGCTCTAGAGTCCTGGGCGGCGTGCTTTACACCACTGCATCCAACGCTTTGCATTGCACTTGGTGATGTATGGCCTGGATGCAGCTGCTCGGCCATGGAAACCCATTCCATGAAGCTCTCTATGCTGTTCTTGAGCTAATCTGAAGGCCACA
>JBBIGA010111115.1:0-10628 GCA_037576975.1 Alestes dentex | reverse complement strand
ACACAAACACACAAACACACAAACACACAAACACACAAACACACAAACACACAAACACACAAACACACAAACACACACACCAAACGATTAATACTAAGGGACAAAGACAGGTTGGACGTTAAGGACCTGAGGGGGGAAAAAACAAAAAAAGTAGAATATGAGCCCTTTAACGTTCAAAAGAAAACACTCCATTTACGTATTTTAATACAGTACCATATAAGTGTCATATTGTGGTTCAAAAACGCTTCTACAGTGCTTTTCTTACACTTGAAATTTCCGAGTTAATACTTTTAAAATGTCTTAAGTGAGACCGCATTGTCGTTGCTTTCAGTTTTTATATCCATGACATAATGGCCGTAAAACTGCATCGCGCTCTTGGCCTAACAGTTTGTTTTAGAAGTTTTAATGCTTTACTCATGCACGCTGCTTGCGCAAGGTAGACTCGTGTTTCGGACCTGTTTGATAGAAGAGCTGTAAAACGAAATAAATGAATTTTCCTTTCTGGAAAGGTGCTTTCTGTCTGGTTGCCTCCAAGACCTTCTGTAAGCTCTCCCGCCACCTCTGCAGGAGATCCACATTTTCACCTTCTAACGGCCTCTTGTAACAATTTAAAGACATTTGCTCAACAACTTTACGAGCCCATTTTCTAGACATGGCTTAAGCTTAATCTTGAGCTAAATTACACAGTCGTTAAGAGATCCTTCAGAAGGAATTCCAAGGCTCTGCATCACGTCACAATTGCTCACAGTACAAAAAAAAGACCTTTTTGCCTCATCCTGGCTGGTTGTTTGGGTATTTGTGGCGGAGAAATCCGAGAGCGAGGTAGATGTCAAATGAAAAGTTAGCCGCAGGAAATCCACACCGCACTTTCCACTGAGGGGTGCACAACCAACACAGGCAGCAGCTTCACAGAAAGGCTTTCTACTGACACAGTTTAAGGTTCATGTTTAAGGGGAAGTTTTAAATTCTACAAATTGTGAATTTGACATGTCACACAACACGCTGATCCAGGATCAGACAGCTGAATCGCTTTCATGTGCACAAAAACAGAACAGGAGGGCAAACATATGAAGTTGTCCAGATCTTTTAATAACTACAGGCCAAAGGAAACTACACAGCACTGAGCAGTTCCAGAAATAACACATTTGACAGAGGAAAAAAGAGCATGTTTCTTTCAACAGGCTAGAGACAAGACCCTATCAGGCCTATATGCATGCTTTGTGTGTGTGTGTGTGTGTGTGTGATATATATATATATATATACACATACAAAAGCATGGTGGACTATTCCTAAGCTGCTCTTAACATCAGTGTCCTGACTGCCAGCAATAAACCAAAGCACCACTTGTACCAGGCACCACCAGCTGCAACATGTTCAAATCCTGCACAAAGCGGAAACCTTACAAAACTACATCCACTGAAATAGCCAGGGTCAATTTGAATCCCAACATGACACCTGGGGCCTCCAGAATGAGTTATGAGCCCACCAGCAGGCCTCTCTCCGCACCCTCGGCTACTCAATCCGCTCCGGCGTTTACCTGGAACAGGGAGGTGTGAACGTACCTTGAAGCGAGGGCCAGAGCGGTCACCCAAACCCCCCGAAAAGTGAGATCGCTGGCAACAGGAGAGAAGTCGGACCCACTAACTGCTGGCAAAATGCTGCCTGCACCCACCCACCCCTCCCCTTCCCCTCCTCTCCCAGTGACACGGGTAAGGCTCTACGTCTCGCCCCACTCCACAGGCTATATAAGGAATGTAAAACTACACCAAACTATTTCAGCCCAACACCCACATGAGTCACACACGGACAGGGAGAGACGGAGAGAGAGAGAGAGAGAGAGAGAGAGAAGGGGAGAGAGAGAGAGAGAGAGAGAGACGGAGAGAGAGAGAGAAGGGGAGAGAGAGAGAGAGAGAGAGAGAGAGAGAAAACATTCACTTCCCCACATTTTCTGGCTCCAGAAACATTTAAACTAATAAATAGTCACAGACAGACGTCTAAAAGGAGGACATGGAGAAGGGCAAGCGAACATTCCACACACATTTCAGAGGACAGTACTGAACTTCCATCAGGGAGGGGGAGAAAGAGACAGCCTGAGAACTATTTCCAGAAGAGAGCAAATGCTGCAGCCAAACTCAGCTACACCTTAAAGAACAATCCCACCCATTTTCTACATTTCCGAATCATTTAGTCGTTTAGATGTAAACAGCCATTCAGAGTGGTTTGATGAAAGAGAAACTTTCTGACCCATTTCTTTACAATGGTGGTGGCAGGAACCACACGTCACAATCTCTCCAGTGCCACTACTGCAGTTTTTAATAGGTAATGCATAATAAAAAATAAAAAAAAACATCTGGGTTATTCTTTTAGCACTAGTTTGCATTACAATCCCTTCACATATCTCTATACCCTGAACTGACTTTAAACATGAAGTTCTAGGCCAGTATCTTCTCAAAACAATGCGTTAAGCATCATGCAACATATCTGTATACATTTCTGGCTATAACTTCCTGTGGGGGAGCTTTTAGAGGAACATCAGACGCCCGGTTCCCATCACCACCACTGTGAACAATCACAACACTTAGGTAGAACAGTGCTCTTCACGTCAAGCCAGTCTGAACAAGTGTTTCTTAACATCCTTCTGAACTCAGGAACTGTCCAAATAGCCATGCCAGTCCAGTGCCAAGCTATTCAACGGAGAGCAGTAAATGCATGCCTTGCACATTTTAATGGTCCCAGTTAGGGATGGGAGACAAACTGTCACTGGCATCGTGAGAAATTACATCACCACATACTTTATCGGGTATCATCTACACAACTCAACTATTTCTTACCAATGTGACAAAGGTTCACACCTGTTGTAAGGAGTTTCAACGACAACTGAAGGAGATAAGTGTCTGACTAGACCTTTTGTGGCCTATTTTATATCCTGCGCTTTGTTAAATAGCATATTCTGGGCTTAAAGTGAAATACACTGAACTCAACTTTTGATAGACACTGTCTTGGTCCATGACTCATCAGCTGATCTCAGAGAAACTTAAGTATCACACTCATCACAATGTTCAGTCTTCAACAAGTGTGCCGTTTCGACTTTGTCTCCCACCCCCAGTTACAGTCCTGTTGTCTGAAAGCGTCTATTGTTGTTTTTGGTGCCTGGCACTTTAAAAGGGGTGCCCAAACCCCTACTGACCACTTCTAATGTTCCCTTTCAACATAAACCACTGAACTTGCTAGTTTTAAGCAGAAAACATATTTATTAATGCCTGACCTGCTTATAAAGGAACCCTTAAACATGCAGAATCACTCCTGAACAAATACGAAGCTACTAAAATTGTAAATAAGCAGCAGAAAGGCACTAAAAGGGTCTACTGGAAATTGGAGAATGGCAAGGTTCACATTGCGTATGGCAAGTGTAGGCTGCAATTACCCCAGTCCAGCCTATTCCTAGAGCTCTTTCTTATGGCAAAAAAGGGTCCCTGCTCTCTATATAGTTCACAGATTGGTAACTGTCCATATCCACAGTCCAGTAGTGCACTTTATGCCCAGTATACCTGCAGCCCAAGCTTTCTGGATGACAAATAAGAAAAGAACCTACAACGCCCTCACAGCAAACGGAGGCAATATAATGACATGCTGACTGCCAGAAATAATGACAACGAAGCGTAATTAAGAGTAATGGCCAGGTTTATGAGGGCTTTAACGGCACGGAGACGCTGCGGCTGTATGAATGAAACCGTTCATGAAGAATGACGACGCCTCAAAGCTGGAATATTACAAAAAAAAAGTTTATAAAACTTCAGGAATGCCAAGATAATAACGTAGAAACCGCAGAGAACGATAACTTCGGCAGGAGAAAGGACAGTGCCGAGCAAAACGGTGAAGTTTTCATAAGTTTACATTGGAGTTTCATTCGTATTAGCTCTGTAAGTAGTGAGGGTTACTCGCCCCGGTCTAAGTGAAGCAGAAAGACTGAGTGATTACCTCCTGAGTGGCTTTAGTGTCTCCAGACATGCTGAGGGTGTTTGTGGAGGTTCTGCTCGCTCGGAGAGGAGGCCGACAGGAGCCTGGCGCTGTCTGGAGATCAGTGGTGAAGCCGTCTGGAAATCAGTGGCAGGGACTCCGTGCAGCACCGCCTCTCTTCCTCCGCCACAACTTTTAGCACCACTCGGGCGCCGCGTCACGGGTCACGTGGAAAAAGTGACGAGGCCTCTTTGGAAGCCTTTTAACTTTTTCGCCCCACCCCTATTCAGACATGTCGCTCCACCGTGAACTCCGATTGGCTGGTAGTGAGCGCTCCTGCGTCCTGATTGGCCAGGAGTGCACGCACAGGGCCGGCGAGAATGAACTTCCAGCCAATCCCGGAGAAGGAGGCGGGGTTTTAGGACTACGAGTGAGGTGTTATGCACCTCTCTGATGCAGACCTGGATGGATGGATGGATAGATAGACAGACAGACAGACAGAAGTTCAAACACTTTTAAAACGTGTATCTGCATCTGAGCAAATCTGTTTAAATTATATTTATGCTGAATTAGGCTGCTTTGGACTCTTTTTAAAATCGTAATACGCTACACGTCCCTTCCCTAATCTAATAACAGCCTGGTTTATTGCATTGATGCAGGTTTGTTACAACCCCTTGTAATTAGTATATTTAGCTGCTGTAAGGTTCACCCATTCCTGACATTCAGACGCGCACTCCCAGTATGTGTATGGAAAAGCATTATGAATAGTAAGGGACGCACCAGAGTGCCCTTACCATCCACTTTACGAGAGGACCTTGCTGGTGTATGTAGAGAGTTAGGAACTGTAGTCCACCTGCTGATAAACAATATGTTGTGCCATCCATTCTCTGGATCTTCATAATGGTTAGTGTCTGGCCACAGAGTCGCTCTTGGCTGGAGGGGCTTATGCTGAAGACCACCCTCACTCTAGAAGTGATGCTAATGCATGTGACACACTCTGTCATGGTCCATCACCCAAATAATCTCTATCAGCAGCCTTGTGGTCAGAATCTGATGAAGTACGGGTAACGAGGAGCTGGCGAATGGCGCAGCAACAAATGGGCTACAGTCGGTAATCCCACAGGAGTGATTACTTTTCATTCATCATTCACTTTCTTACTCACAATACTCACATGTCTGTACAATAGGGTGAAATGTTTATGTACCGACTCCACAAAAGTCCAATGCATATTACACCATGGTGACAAGATCATATAAAGATTTACAACAACATACCACAATACACAATGAATACACAAATATAAGCAATGGTGCAATTATGAAATATGGATGTGGGGGCTCACCTAGAACCTCTTGAGAACAGATGCTGCTTAGCTATATTTATTGTATTTTCAGTGTGTGTAGTCCATGTGAGGTCCTTGGTGATCCCTATGATCCCTATGAAAGCAACCTCCACAGCTGGTGCCCCTGCGATCAGAAGGTTGTGGGTTCAAATCCCAGGACTGCTTGTGGCCCTTCTGAGGTACCCTTGAGCAACGTACCTCATTCCACCAGTGGGGTACCACAGAAGAGAAGAGTCTGGACTGGGTTTGTCTTGTGCATAGGGGTGGCAGAGCCAGACAATGTTCCTTGCAGGAGTGGAGAGAGTGAGGAGGAACATGAAGTTGCATGATAGGATTAAGGTAGCTGGGTGCTGACCCAGATGTCACTCTGTAGGCAAGAGTTAGTGACTTGAACTTAACTGGGGCAGGCATAAGTAGCCAGTGTAGGTCAAGCAGCAGTGGGTTGACATGCAGCCTTCTGGGTTGGCTGAAAACCAGCTGAGCTGCTGGGTTCTGAACCAGCTGTAAGGGTCTTATCATACAAGCTGGAAGACCCACTAGGAGGGCATTGCAGTAATCGAGGCAAGAGATAACCATGGCTTGTATCAGCAGCTGGGTGGCAGGCTGAGTCAGGTATGGCCTGATTTTCGTGATCAGAGAAAGATAGCTGGTCGTGTGTCAAAAGTTTATAGGTATGAAGAACAGACGTAGACTACCTAAGCACTGATGTACGTCACTCTGGATAAGAGCGTCAGCTAAATGCTGTAAGCGTAAACGTAAACATAACACCCAAGTTTCTCACCACCTTGGACAGGGTGAGGAATGAAGAGGCCATTCTTATATTGCTATTATGATTAATAGAAGGTTTGGCTGGGGTAACCAGAAGCTCCATCTTGGCAAGATTAATCTGTAGGTGGTGATCCTTCATCCATGGGCGTATGTCTGATAGACAAGACGAAATGTGTGCCTAGACAGTGTGGTCATCTGGCGGGAAGGACGGGTATAGCTGTGTCGGAATAGCAGTGCGAGGTGAAGCCAATATGAGCGATTAATCAAACCCAAGAAGGTGGTTTAAATTGCAAAGAGTAGGGGCCCCAGTACTGAGCCTTGGGGGACACCAGTGGGCAGCTGGCGGGCTGTAGATGTTTGACCCAACCACGATACCTTGAATGAACGCCCAGAGAGGTAAGATTTGAACAAGGATGCCCATTTTGAGAGTATGGATATAAGGATGGCATGATGAACTGTATCAAAGGCAGCTGATAAATGCAGAAGGATAAGAACAGAGGACTGAGCTGCTGCTCTGGCCAAGTTTAAAGCTTCAGTCACTGATAGCAGAGCCGTTTCAGTGGAATGGCCTGCCTTGAAACCAGACTGGTTTGGATTAAGGAGGTCATTTCAAGAGATGAACTGTTTGAAGACCTGTTTGAAGACTGCCCTTTCAATGATTTTGGATAAGAATGGAAGCGGCCAGATCGGCCGATAATTCTCAACTTGAGAAGTGTTGAGGGAGGGCTTTTTGAGCAGAGGCGTGACTTGAGCCTGTTTGAAGCTAATTTAATTTTACTCCAGTGATCTGTCTTTACAACCTTCTGCAGGGCTTTGGTGTTGAGGGCAGTGCAATTTCCATACCAGGCTATGATGCAACATTCTAGGACACTGTCAATTACAGTACAATTACAGAATTTTCTGAGGATGCTGGGGGCTCACCTTGAACTTCTTCATCATAGAAGTTGCAGAGTGGGTTATCCATGTGAGGTCCTTGGTGATATGCACCCCTAAGAACTTACCCTGATCCCAAACATGCTTTTATGATCCCAGACATGCTTCCTGCATGACCACCAGCTTCCAGAAGATGGAGACAAAACGTGTTTCTTAACTTTTTCACCTCCGCTACCCGAGTGTTAAACCGAGATTTCTCTCTCCAACCCATCTGATTTTTTACTTTCTGATCTGATCTGTCTTTACAACCCTCTGCAGGGCTTTGCGGTTGAGGGTGGTGCAGTATCCATTCCAGGCCATGATGGAACCTGCTAGGATGCTCTCGTTTGTACAATTATGGAATTTTCTGAGGAAGCTGGGGGGTCAGATTGAACGTCTTCTGAACAGACATTCCTGATCATTCTTTAGTAGACTTTTAGTGTGGGTGGTCTATGTGAGGTCCTTGGTAATATGCACCCTTAAAACGTAGCCTCTTCACCCTGGAGATGTTGGTGAGGGGTGAGAGGGGCAGCTGGTGGCCTAGAGGTTAGGGTGTTGCCCCTACAATCAGAAGGTTGTGGGTCTGAATACCAGGACTGCTTGTGGCCTCACTGAGGTACGATCGACCAAGGTACCGTCCCCACACACTGCACCCCAGGCATTGCGTTGGTGGCTGCATACTGCTTTACTTGGTGAATAGGTTAAATGCAAAGAAAGAATTTCACACTGTTCACACTGTGGGGTGTGTTCACTCATGACTATAAGGGGCCACTTTACTTTATAGGAGGTCCTCGGGCTATGACTGTCTCGACATGCAACGTTTCAGGTTTAGGGCGCTCACTGCCATAACTAGTTTGGTTGTGCATGGCGGAAGAATACGCAGTAATGCGGCGTATGAGTGAGGGAGTTGGCGTTCCCCAGTCCTCTTACCTATGCCATTTTGGACTGTGTTTTTGCACTCATTTTTGTCATTTTTTCTGTTACTACAGTACAGTGTACGTTTATGTCTGTAAGGCCTGGTACGGAAGATGAGGTGGCGTCGCAGTCAGGTGCTACTCGACAGCCCGTTTCAAATCACAACTCCAAGATTTCACACAGGCCCATAAGGCGGAGATCAGGATCACCTGAGTATTAGGCTCAGGTAGTATATAAAGCCCTTTCAGACTATATACCTGTGCAAAGTATACTAAGCCCTGCCTAGTTACCAAGCATACTCACTGTGTTTTGGATTATTCCTGTGTTTTCTATGACCTGTTTCTGAACCTTGGATTTCCCTTTTTGCCAAGTGGGCTGACTTTGGTTGCCTGTTTTTGGATTTACTGTTTTTTTTGTTTTTTTTACTTTTTGCTACGGTTTTGGAGTTTTTCCCCCTTTTGCCTTGCGGACTTGGTATTTTCAATAAAACTCCTATTTTGGTACTCTGCATTTGGATTCATAGCATGCTTGGTAACTCGAGGACACCTCTGTACTTTCACTCTCCATCCAGATTCCACATGTGCTTCTAGGACTGTGTACTATACCTTGCTTCCAGAAGATGGAGACATAATGCCACAAATAAACGTTTGCTATTTTTTTTACCTCCCCTACCCGAGTGCTGACCTGAGATCTTTCTCCAGCCCGTTTGAATGTTTGCTTTCTGATCTGACCTTATTTTAGAGCCGGTGGGGAGAGAATTGAGGCACATTCGAGCTGTTTCTCGTTGGAGCCAGTATCCACAGCCGGAGCTAGAAGACACAGGAACCAGTCGTAGGAAGGAGATATAAAGCAGGTGTTGACTCTCGGGTGAAGATGACAGATGCCTTCGGGTTCTCCGGCTTCTCCAACGGCGCCGAGGCGGAGGAGGACCCGGCCGCGGCCTTCCTGGCCCAGCAGCAGAGCGAGATCGCCGGCATCGAGAGCGAGGCGGACGGGCTCGGGGCGGACGGAGGCAGGTCCACCCTCCAAAGGCCGTTAGCCTAGCCTGTTAGCATGCTACCTAAAGGGATGACAGTTTTACGAAAAGCGCCTCAAAAACAAACCAACAAACACATACACGAAGAAATACAAGTTCCCACGGAGCCCCATAATCTAGTTTATTGCTGTTTAAAACGAACCTTTTTTTGCTGAAAGTCGTTTTATATTTCAGTCGAGCTAGCATCTTTAGCCACTTCGTGCTAAAGAGCATCCAGCTGTTCCAGTCAGCTGTACAGTCTGGAGAGCCCCGTCAGAAATTTCTGCTCTCTCAGGGCTTCGAACGGGGTAGTAAAAGTGTAAAAACACAAAAATAACAAACTTCAGGCACAGCTCATTAGAAACAGAAGATGGAAATTGTGTCAAATATTAGAGACGCAAACTTAAATCGACGAGCAAGCGGTTTCAGACACTCAGGCTTTTCCAGAAGATTCTCCAGCCACACAGGCTCCAGTTTTCTCCAGTGGCTCAGTTTAAAACTGTTCTGTATTATATTGATGTAAAGTCTGTCAAAAGTTACTGTTTTCCCCAAGTAGATTCATTTAATAGATTGCTTATGCTAAGGAAGCATCAGTTGTGCAGCTAACGAGCAAACAAAAGGGAGCCCAAGTTGCATTTTCTTGTTCAGCTACTCGGAGACGATCCGGTTAATGTATTTAATGCTGTCAGAGGGTCTGTTTGTGATGTAAACAAAACCCTTGGTTCATTACAGCAGGTGTGGCGTGACGTCACACCCACATCTGTACTGTCAAACCACTGGATTAAAAAAAGAAAACGCTCCTGTAGTCACATGACCTGTCTTTCATCACAAACTCCTGTTTTCCCACTGATCTCATAGTCGTTATATGGTCAGACTGGCCTTGCAGCATTCTTGCCATACCTGTAGCATATATGAAGGGTAAAAACGCAAAGGTGTTGCTCAATGAGAGCAGAAACCGAGGACCTCATTGCCTCTCCCTCTTCTCTTGAATCAGATGCATTTGGAGAAGCGCCCGTCGCCGCCATGAACGGAGACATGTTTCAGGTATGTGTTATAAAGTCAGGCTCTTCTGTTACAATGATCAGATTATCTATAATTATATCAGTAATACATTCTAGATCTACACAACGAAAGTCTTAGTTCAATATATATGGAGCACACACACACCTGAAAATATGCTCACATATATTGCTTTATCAAATGTCTACAAAGGATTTTCTGATGTATTTTAAACCCTTCAGGATACCAATGGTGAAGCAGACAGCTATGCGGCCATCGCCCAGGTGGACCAGCTGAGACAGGAGCCTGAAAGCTTGCGCAAGTGGCGTGAGGAACAGAAGGACCGGCTAGAGCAGCTAGGCAAGCACACGGTCGATTTTAACTTTATTTTGGACACATGTGTCTGGTGGCCTGCTAACAGTGTATGTTCGGTCTAGTCTTGTTGTGTAGTGTATATTGGTTATAGTCTTGTTGTGTAGTGTATGTTAGGTCTAGTCTTGTTGTGTAGTGTATGTTGGGTATAGTCTTGTTGTGTAGTGTATGTTGGGTATAGTCTTGTTGTGTAGTGTATGTTGGGTCTAGTCTTGTTGAGTAGTGTATGTTGGGTCTAGTCTTGTTGCTGTGTAGTGTATGTTGGGTCTAGTCTTGTTGTGTAGTGTATGTTGGGTCTAGTCTTGTTGCTGTGTAGTGTATGTTGGGTCTAGTCTTGTTGCTGTGTA
>JBBIGA010111095.1:0-10628 GCA_037576975.1 Alestes dentex | reverse complement strand
CTATCCCCAATGTACGCATGTTTTTGGCGGTGGGAGGAAACCGGAGTTCCCGGAGGAAACCCACGCGGTCACGGGGAAAACATGCAAACTCCACACAGAAAGACCCTGTGCCCAACCCAGGAGTCGAACCCGGGACCTTCTTGCTGTGAGGCAACAGTGCTAACCCCTGCGCCACCGTGCCGCCCGGTCCAACTCCAATGAACTTAAGTACAAAACGCAAAACTTCACCAACCAATAACCAAACACAAACAGTTACCTAAACCTAAACACAGCTGTAACTAATATTAACGAAAACCCATCACCCTTCATAATAAAAGTCCAAAACGAAACCTACATCCAAAAACTAAACAAGGACGGCCTCTGACAGTACTGCCCCCTGCTAGGGTGCCACACCGAGCAACAGACCACCAAAACCACCCTAAGGTTGGGGGGGGTAAGCGGTGGCAAAAGAAAGGGTCCTGTGGGCCCCATCTGGCCGCCTCTCGGTAGTGTCCATCCTGGCCAGCACTCCACACGGCCAGGGCAGCCAAGGTGGGTCCCACGGTCTCTTCTTTTGTCTCTTAGGATGGAGCCCCCTCCGGGGAGCCCTGCCGTGTCCTCCAGGACAAGCCCCCTCTGGGGAGCCCCGCCATGTCCTCCAGGATGGAGCCCCCTCTGGGGAGCCCCGCCGCGTCCTCCAGAAAGGAGCCCCCTATGGGAAGCCCCGCCGTGTCCTACAGAATGGAGCCCCCTATGGGGAGCCCTGCCATGTCCTCCACAACGGAGCCCCCTACGGGGAGCCCTGCCATGTCTTCTAGAATGGAGCCCCTTACGAGGAGCCCCGCCGTGTCCTCCAGGACTGAGCTCCCTCCATGGAGCCCCTCCCTGTTCTCCAGGACCGAGCTCCCTCCGTGGAGCCCCTCCATGTCCTCCGTGACCAAGCTCCCTCCTTGGAGCCCCTCCGTGTCCTCTGGGACCGAACTCCCTCCAGGATCAAACCCCCTCCAGGGAGCTACTCCATGGCCCCCAGGTACGAGTCCCCTCTGGGGAGCTCCATGTGAGCTCTCTAAGACCCCAGTACCCCCTCTAATTCTGGGGGAGACACCCAGCCGCACCCCCCTTCCAAGGGCATACTTCCAGCGTGCTAGGGGGTCCTGGTCCCCTCCAGGGTGTTGGTGGAGTGTGCCCCGGCTACTGGGGTTTTCGGCCCTGCTACGGGCATTAGAGGCCCTGCTCTCGGCTTTAGCCGCCCTGCTACTGACTTTAGTGGCCCTGCTACTGGCTTTAGCAGCCCTGCTACTGCGTTAGCCTCTGCCGCTATGGTACCTGCGTTAGCCACCACCACTACGCTACCTGCACTAGCCTCCACTGCTACGCTACCTGTGTTAGCCTCCATCGCTACACTACCTGCGTCAGCCTCTGTCGCTACGCTACCTGCGTCAGCATCTGTTGCTATGCTACCTGCGTTTCGCCTGGGTGCTGCCACTGGGAATCATCTGGGCGCTGCCACTGGGAAACGCCTGGGCACTGCTACTGGAAATCGCCTGGGCACTGCCACTGGGAAACGCCTGGGCTCTGCTACTGGGAATGAGGTTCTGGCTGCCTGGCCTTGAACCACGTCGGCAGCCTCGTGGTGGTTTTGTCTCTCAGGAGCGTGTTTGAGGAGGAGAACCATCACACCGGGCTAAACACCAGGCCTCCAGGACGAGAGCTTGACCCCCCTGCCATAAAGGGAACAACATACAATATAATATTAAAACAGTGTTTAGAATACTAAACCACATCAGCTGTAGAAACTACATCAGTTTGCACAGCTACAGACAGGAACGCTACATCGTAGAATAAAAACAAAACTCCAAAAAAGAAAGACATTGGTTCAAGTTATCAGTTATCCGTCTGATAAGAAACACAACATGATGTCAGAATTAATTTGAAGTAAGGAGCTGAAAGAATGGTATAGTTGAGCCTGTAACTTTGTCCTCCTTACAAGAGATTGTTGGTCGTTTGAAGCCAGTAGGGTCTCCAAATGATGCTGTCCCTCCTGAGGTTTTACCTACAATTGGACCTTTGGTTCTTAAATTGGTCAATCAAAGTCTGTTGTCAGGTGTGGTCCCTAAGAATTTTAAACATGCGGTAGTACAGCCTTTGATTAAAAAACCTGCTCTTGATGCTTCAGTTTTTGCAAATTATAGGCCTATCTCTAAACTACCTTTTCTTTCTAAAATCCTTGAAAAGATAGTTCATAGCCAGTTGATGGCCTTTTGGAAAAAGAAAATGTTTTAGAGGCTTTCCAATCTGGTTTTAAATCTTTACACAGCACTGAATCTGCCTTTTTGAAAGTTTTTAATGACATATTTTTAGCTACCAATTCTCGTGACTGTGTCGTTCTGGTACTTTTAGATTTGACAGTTGCGTTTGACACAGTGGATCATGCTATTTTGCTTTCTCATTTGGAGCAATGGGTGGGCATTGGAGACACAGCATTGGAGTGGTTTAGGTCTTACTTGGTGGAGTGAACGTTGTGTGTCAGACTTCCGCTCCTCTTTTATGTTGTGTTCCACAGGGCTCAGTTTTAGTCCCTCTTCTCTGTATCTACTTCCTCTTGGTTTGATACTGAGAAAACATGGCATTGCATTTCACTTTTATGCTGATGACTGTCAGATCTATGTCCCTCTAAAGAAAAAAGGCACATCCGCTGTGCAGCCATTACTTCAATGTCTTGAGGACATTAAGGCCTGGATGGCTCTTAACTTTTTCAAATTTAATGATGTAAAGGCTGAAGTGATGGTTTTTGGTAACTCCACTGAAACCACCAATGTGTATTTAGATTCTTTGGCCCAGTACAATAAGCCAATTGTCACAAACCTGGGGGTAAAAGTGGATGCGGAACTTAAGCTTGACAGCCAGATTAAGGCAGTCATTAAGTAGCTGGCTAAAATAAAGCCAATCCTTTCCCGGGAGCATTTTGAGACAGTAATCCATGCCTTTGTTACCATTCAGCTGGATTACTGTAATGCACTTTATATAGGGGCCAGTGCTTCATCTATTATGCATTTGCAGAGGGTGCAAAATGCTGCAGCTCGCCTTTTAACTGGCACTCGGAAGTTTGAGCACATTTCCCATTTTAGTTTCATTACACTGGTTGCCCATTCCTTTTAGGATTCATTTTAAAATACTTTTATTTGTTTTTAAAGCCCTCAATGGCCTTGCTCCAGCCTACCTGTCTGAGCTGCTACAGCCTTATACACCAACCTGCTCTCTAAGGTCAGCTGATCATCTGCTCCTGAGTGTACCCAGGACAAAGCGTAAACTTAAAGGAGATCGTGCTTTTGCTGTAGCTGCTCCCAAACTCTGGAATGATCTGCCATTAGAGATTAGACAGGCCTCTTCTCTGCCCATTGTTAAAGCTCGGCTAAAAACTCTTTTCGCCTTGGCTTTTGACACCTTGTGAGATGTTGGTTTTAGCTCATTGCTGTGTTATTTTATTTTAATTACTTATTTTACTTTATTTGTCTATTGTCTTTTATTCTTATTTATCCTTTGTACAGCACTTTGGTCCTATATTGGTTTGTAGAGTGCTTTATAAATAAAGTTGGAATGGAATTATAATCAGTGAAGATGGAATTCAACATGTCTGAAACCTTTTTCACAGTTCTGCTGCCTGGGACCCAACAGATGTAACTTGCTGACTAAATATTGGAGAAGAACGGCCTGCCGCAGCCTCCTCAATTGTTATCTGCAGGGCCAGATTCACCCGGTGAACTACTTCTCGCACTATAGCGGCTGACACTTCTAGTGATTGTAGTTTATCTGATAACAGCATTGATCTTAGAGCTACACCTACAACTTCCCCCAGAACTGGCAGAAGAATCCTATGAGATGCCTCAGCTACAACGTTCACAATGACTGAACACATGTGAGACATCATGGTCCTTGTCTCCTGTGCAACCCAAAGAAAGAACGTGTCATTTACAGAATTAAAAGAAAATCTATTCACTGCAAAAATTTTTCTTCAATTATTAATTCACATTGATTTAACTACTGATTAATACAAAAGAACCTTAGTGTCTTACCAGAAGTGGATTTGCCTTACGGATTGATGTTCACTGCCTAAAAATATTTAGGTAAAACATTTTTGGGAATGAGCAATTATTATTATTATTATTATTATTATTATTATTATTCGTAGTAGTAGTAGTAGTAGCAGTAGTAGTAGTAGTAATAGTAGTAGTAGAAGCAGTAGCAGTAGCAGTATATTATTATTATTATTATTATTAGTAGTAGTAGTAGTAGTAGTATTAGTATTAGTAGAAGCAGTAGCAGTAGTAGTAGTAGTATTTTATTATTATTATTATTAGTAGTAGTAGTAGTAGTAGTAATAGTAGTTATATACACTAAACAATACATACTTGTCAGTTAGACTCTCCACTAAATGGATCATGAGTGGTGCAGTATTCAGCTGCTGCAAGGTTGGGATCACTTGTTTGGCTCTGTCTGCCATCATGACCGTCCAAACTCTTTTGGACTTTGGCCCTTTGTTTTAAATTTCTTCTGCTTTTGTGGATTCTCATTTTTTTCGTCTTCCATGTTGAACTGATTCTATTTTCCTTGTTCACATGAACATATAGTTGTATTATTTAGGATAAGACAGCTCACAGGCCATAGTTTAGCAGCTTGAACTAAAAACTAGACAACAAGGAGGACAGAAATATAAAACATATAAAAGATAAAAGTTAAGTGTTGTTTTATGGCTTAAGTTCAGGTCTGTGTAATTTGCTTGAACATATTAGTTTGTGTTATTTTTTCTAACATTACAAAGGGTTCAAGGAGATAAAGATCAGACTAAATTTCAGACTAACCATCAGACTAAACTGAAATATTGGGCTTAAATAGAAAGTAAATTCCAGTCACTATATAACAGCTGAAGAGGGACCCCTGGTGGCCAATATTTGTAATTACTCCTTGCTGAGTGTTTCCTACAGACCACATTACTGACACTGGTAATGAGGGAGATTGCACACACACAAAATGCCTGTCAGTGAAGTGTTAGAAAAAGGCTCTATGTAAGGGTCCAGAAAAGGTACTCATGTAGGTCTCACGTTTGTAATGTTGACACAAATGTCTTTAGTAGATCTCAAGCCTGTTCAAGAATTCCAGAGTTGGAGAGGGATATTTGTCACATTCAGTCCTACTTAGCACAACGTACAGCGAAATGCATTTAGACAATACCCACCTACTGTGCCACACAGAACTGACAAGACAATATCAATCTAACAAGACAATATCAATCTAACAAGACAATATCGATCTAAACAAGACAATATCAATCTAACAAGACAATATCAATCTAAACAAGACAATATCGATCTAAACAAGACAATATCAATCTAACAAGACAATATCGATCTAAACAAGACGATATCGATCTAAGCAAGACAATATTGATCTGAACAAAACAAAATCAATCTAAACAAAACAATATCAATCTAACAAGACAATATCAATCTAAACAAGATAATATCGATCTAAACAAGACAATATCAAGTTCAAGTTCAAGTTTATTTATATAGCACATTGTCATACACAGAAAATCATTCAATGTGCTTCACAGAAAATAAAATAAGGATAAATAAAAAATTTGAATAAAACTAGATAATGAGAGGGATAAAAGTAGTAAAAGAATACATAAAAACACATTGAAAGTGCAGTAAAAGTGCAAATATTTAAAGGAAGGCAGAGGAGAATAGTACTGTTTTAGCAGCTTTTTGAAACTGGCTAAAGTTGGTGCAGATCTGATAGTAATGGGCAGCTTGTTCCAGCAGCGAGCTGCATAATGACTAAATGCCATTTCACCATGTCTGTTATCAATCTAAACAAACAATATTAATGTAAACAAGACAATGTCAATCTAAATAAGACTTAAGTGTTATGAAATATTATTGAAACTGGGTATTTGTAAACATCATTATGTCCAATATCTTATGTGCAGTCTTACCATGTTTAATATCACTACTTATGTCAGTATTACGGATCTACTACTGCTCTCTACTACGTGCAGTTACGTACTACTTACTACCATCTGTGTAACTACCATCTTCAAATTCACTTAACTGTAAGTTACTCATCTATAGTATTCATACCCAGCATTTGTGTAAATATCATAGTGTAAACAAATTGAGTTTTTACTGGATTTATTTAGACTTTATACTTTATATTGTTCTTGTCTCTGTGCGACTTACTTACTTACTTTATTAATTAATTCATTCATACTGTAAGGAGCCGGCACATCAGGACTGGCTCCCATGAACCCTTGCGCATGTGTGAGTGGCCACTTGGCCCTGTTACTGTGCTTCGGGGGGATATTAGAGGGGGGCAGATGTGTGTTGTTGAGATTATGTGTGTTAATGTGTGCTTATGTGTGTGTTATTTTGTGTTACTGTGTGTGGGTTGAGCCTTTCTCGTCTGTCACCACCCTCCGGGGTGTTTTGGGCCGGAGGGAAGTGAGAGACGAGAAAGAAGGGGTATGTGTTAGAGCTGGGTGCAGTACTGAGCTATGCCAGTTGGGGCATAGCATACCCAAATTGGGCTTGTGCATTTGAGGCTGTAAAGCTGAAAATAAAGAGACTCATCTTGAAGATCAGCGTGTCTTTGCATTCTCTCCTTCACATTTGCCACATTGGTGTCTGAAGTGGGATGGAGCAGCTAACGAGGGAGATTGACGCGCTGGTGGAGAGAGCATCTAGCTGCCACGCTTTGATGGGAAGGCGCTGTTGGAGCCAAACCTGGTGCAGGTCAAGCTGGCGGCATGGCACATTGGATGAGACCTGAGTGAGGCCGTGGTCTCATCCGTTGTGGTGACTCAGGAGACTCTGCAGCCAGATACAATCTCCAGAAGTCCATCAGGAAGGCCAAGAGGGACTCGAGGGATAAAGTGGAGTTCAACAACCACTTGTGTCGTTGTTTGGGTGAGGGTGGTGAGTCTCCCTGCCTTTCAGGACATCTACCTCCATCAGTGGCTGTGAAAGGCACACAGTATCATCAGAGACCGCAGCCATCCAGCACGCCAGGTGTTGTCCTTGTTATCCTCTGACAGACAATACTGGACTATGACTGCATGACTCAAGAACAGTTTTTATTCAGACTCCTCAACTCAAACACCTAAACATTTCATATTGTACTGCTTATCAAAACACCACTTCTGCTTACTCTGCCTGCACTGAACAGACCACGAGCAAACCACATCACTCCTATTACCCAAACTGTGCTGTTTCTTATCATGCTTGTACTACTTACTGTTTTATTACATACACAGCACCAACCAGGATTGATGTTTCACTTCGGTGCACAAAACTACTTATCTAATCCCAACACGCAATTTCCGTTACTCATACTTGTCACTTTTCCCCCAGTGTGCAATTAGTGCTATTTACACTCATCACTTTGTCTAACATTAGTGCCTACACTACACCCGCACCCCAAATACACTTCCATACTTTTCCCAACTATTGCTTTTTAATTGTATTTCTTGCTTTACCTTAAATGCCTGTAGCACATAAATGCTAAATGTTTTATTCTCATCCAACACATTTCATTGTAATGTTGGCCCTGTGTTAACATACATATGACAATATGTAGATCTAATAACTAGATCTAATCTAATCATATGTATAACTAGTGATGATATGAGAGATGAGATTAATGCGAACTTAAATTGCATGGCTTTATTCTTCACTTCAGCTGTGACAGTCATTTCACTCCTCTAGAACACTAATGCTTAGTTCTTCTTCTAGCTGCCTTTCTCTAGTCTGCTTTTTCATCATCTTCCACCTCCACTCTGCTTGGCACAGTGGACCATTTTCACAAGCACTAGTTCATGAACAGGGAATGTAGTGCTGCTGTCCAAAAAAATAAGAACAAGGATGGTAATATGTATTCATGTAACCTAATGCAAAAACTATTGATGTACTGATGCCCATTCACAATGTAGGGCTAGTAAATCATTACTGGAGCATCAAAATAATCTGATCTCATTAATATAAATAATTTATTATACCTTGGAAATGTTAAACTACACAACACTCTTACATTATTTTACAACTGCTACAATTAAAATTGAGAGAGCCGAGTGTGTGCATGTGTTCATCCATCAGAAACTGAATCAGGAGTGAAGCTGCTGGAATACAGCACATAGAAAACATATTTAGGGGTATAAATGGCTGCTATATATTATACATATATAACAGCCATTTATACCCAGATCAAGCATAATTCTATTATAAGCATAATTCTTTCGATATTGACACCACTGGCCCTGTAATTTGAACCAAAACTGAGCTTGTTTCTGGGACACTGACCCCATTCTGAGACATTGACCCTGCAGTGCTTCATGTATAGTCTACATAATGACTGACACTGAGAGGTCAACAGAGGAAGCAAATAGAGTTGGCATAAGTGAAAAAGGGGTCGCGTGCTGGAACCCGAGCTGAGGCGGAGCAGGAAGCCCCAGCTTCGGGCTGTTGTGGAGAAGAATGACTTTGAGAGGAAAAGAGACAAAGAGACTAGAGTGAATATATGAGAGATGAGGACAAAGACAGCACACCGATCGGTTTCAGGAAGGGAGAAAGGCTGCATCAGAGTAAATGGACCAAACAGATGCGCTTAAAACAAGCGCCCTGGAGGAGGCCGTCCATGCAGTAATGTGCATCTGCACTAGAGGGCAATATGCTGCTACTGCATCCCCTATTACAGAACACTTCTCATAGCAATGAGGAAACATTTACCCCAAAATGAAGGCAAATATTCCTCACACGGTGAAAATTACAACAGATATGATCACTGAAAACTGAAAGGAAATTATGTTTAATTCCAGGGAAGGAATCATTTACTATGTTTAGTCACACATAGCATGATGAACAGTCATCACTCCCACAAAGTCCATGGTTAACACAGAGTGTGTAACTTGGATAATTGAAAGGTAAAAATATTAATGTTTATACCCTCTAGTTATTTTGCTGTAAAGCTCCACAGTGCATATGAAAAGAAACTTACTGTGTCTCTCTGGATTCTGTGTGTGTGTGTGTGTGTGTGTGTGCGTATGTGTGTGTGTGCGACAGAAATGGACGGCCCATGAGGAGGCGTATTTCTGTGCTCTGAATGCGTGTGTGTCTTGTGTTTCAAACATAAACAATGAGGTATCCTGTTAATTCCTGCCACCTGGGAATGGAGTGAAGCTTCTTCATGTACTCACACCAAAACTCTCTCTCTCTCTCTCTCTCTCTCTCTCTCTCTCTCTCTCTCTCTCTCTCTCTCACACACACACACCCTCACACCCAGACACACAGACACACACACACTCACACCCACCCAGACACACACAAACTCAGTAGTGCTCTCTACAGTATAATCTGTCAGATTCACTCAGATTCTGCAAGCAAGTCTAACCTCATTAACTTGAATCCTGTACATCCAGTGTAACACTTATATCTATTTATTCATATTTCACTGTTCTAATGTCTGTTTTTATTAACTTGACTTTTGTCCTCCTGAGTTTTCATTCTTTTTTTCTGTTGGTATTTGCATTATGATTACTTGAGCCTTGCCAAAACACCTTCACTTTATCATAATAATACATTTTCCCACATTTTTTTCATTTCACATAATGTATTAAGTTAGACAAAAAAAACCCAGCATGGCACTAACTGATCATTTTTAACTGTTTGAAAAGCACATGTGGGAACATTTGTACAAAGCAGTATTTTTTTTATGTGGTTTAAAATGACCTATATTTATCTTTACATGGTCAGAACTTCTTTGATGAGTGAAACAGTGCTGAATGTCTGTGATTTGCTGGTAAAAGACAGCAAAACTTAATTTGTGGTGTAGCAATGTTTATGTCACCACAGACATAGATCCTTAAAAAATGACTTAAGTCATGCTCAGTTATATACCCCTTGCTTTGGGAAAGGGGTCTCTGATACTCACAGGCCAAGTGGGTCATTAAAAGGGCGGGAAGGGAAACTGATATTTAGTTAATGCCATCTGATCCAATTCTTTTTCCACATTTGGAGTGCCTGTCAGGAACTGGGACATCTTAAATGGCCTCTTTCAGATTTATAGATATCTAAAAGATTTATGTAAGATCAAACTGAGAACTGCCCAATATGAATGTTCCTAATCTCCTATTGACTTTGCACTGACAGTGAGGGGAATAATTATTTGATCTGCTGCTGAATTTGTAAGTTTGCTGACTTATAAAAAAAAATGAACAGTCTATAATTTACGAGATAGTCTCATTTTTATGGAGGGAGACAGAATATCAACCAAAAATCAAGAAAAAACATGTTACATAAAAGTTATACATTGATTTGCATTTCACTGAGTGAAATAAGTATTTGATACGTAAGCAAAACATGACTTAGTGCTGGGTGGAGAAATCCTCGTTGGCGAGCACAGCAGTGACATTTCTTGGAGTCGGTCACCAGGTTTGCACACATCTCAGGAAGGATTTTGGCCCACTCCTCTTTACAGAATCTCTAAATCCTTTAGGTTTCTTGGCTGCTGCTTAGCAACGTGAAGCTTCAGCTCCTCCACAGATTTTCTATAGGATTGAGGTCTGGAGACTGGCTGGGCCACTCCAGGACCTTAATGTG
>JBBIGA010111043.1:0-10630 GCA_037576975.1 Alestes dentex | reverse complement strand
AGAACCTCAAACCCCTTACCCAGAACCTCAAACCCCTTACCCAGAACCTCAAACCCCTTACCCAGAACCTCAAACCCTTTACCCAGAACCTCAAACTGAGGCGGAGAAGGCATGGAACACCGCCCACAGCAAAACAAGGGCACAAATCCAGATGATCTCTGGCCTACAAAAGTCAAGGTTCGACATTTATACACACCACATTTCTTTTAGACCAACTTTTCAGGCTAACATATTTCTTTCTGTAGATTTAGGTTCTGATAGGTATCAGAGTCAGGCCAGACCGTGCAGGCAATATTGTGTAGTTCTATACAATACGCCGGGAGAGACGCCGATGGTGGAGGAGCAGTGGGAGGACATTCCCGCTCCTGAAGAGGGAACAGATGGAAGGAGTGTGAGGAACCTTTATAGGGATTCAATTTCACAGCCACTGGTGATGGTCATGCCTCCACCGTTCTGAATAAAAAAAAAACACACACACATGCTGAAAACTTTTATTCAAAGATGTGTATTAATCAGACATTTTTTGAAGCTGTGGAGAGAGAACAGAAAATTTAACTCTTTTCAAACCACATGCCTTTGCGGTTTGTGTACTTACAGCCTTCTCTAGTTTCTTGATGTCTTTTTTTTATTATCAGAAGCCTTTTGGATTCAGTGTCTAGCTTCTCCCTTTCAACAGACAGGAGCAGCTTTCTTTTATAAATGGCACAAATATCCTGCGACAAGGGTTAATGGGTCACAAAGAAGCTTAGTATGTTGGTTATAATAAGTATGTTGGTTATATTAAGGAATGTACACCTAGAGGAAAAGAAGTGGTCAATACCTTCTACATATTTTTCCCGGGGGATGATTCCCTTCTATTCCTTCCACCTGCGGCTGTCCTTTATTTAAGCTCAGTGCGAGGTCCTCAGGTGGAACCCCCCACCACCACCACCACCACCAGTAGCAGTGGCCCCCCACCGAGCAGTGGCTCATTTTCTTAATGGCTAAAATTACATTTATGAATTTTGTTAACTATTGTTTTCAAACTGACATTTTTTCATACCGCTGTGGAAGATACTTTTATATTTAGTTTTCACTTGCTGCCAGGTTCTTCCCTCTCCACTGAGATGTAATAGTGAAGGAAATGTAATAGTGAAGGAAATGTAATAGTGAAGGATGGATATTCAAGTCAATGAATAGGCAAGAGGGTCAGTGGAGATCAAACACGTCTAAGGCTGTATTTAACAACCTTAAGTCTGTGTAGTCATGCGGGTTACACTTAAGATGAAATTGAACTTTCTAGACCACTGCAAAGTCATATAGATAATCAATTTAAGTTTATTAGTAACATGGAAAAACAAAATGCAATTGAAATTACATTATGGAGAATAAAAAGTTACACTATAAAGCAAAACGAACATATGAAGCCAATAGAGAGAAGAGCCTGATGGCCTGAAGGTTCAAACCGGGAACCTTCTTGCAGCAAGGTGACAGTTAATCACTGTACCACAAAATCACGATATTCACAAATACACAACTTACGCATTTACCTGTCTGCTATATTCGGCCAAGCCACCACTCTGGCTTCCTTTATGGATACATGATTGCCTTTTTTGTTATAATATTTTTGCATTCTTGTGTTGAAAAAGAAAGAAAAAAAGAGGCTGCTCTCGTTTTGCCCTGGTTCCGCGTCATTTCATCTACGTCCCGGCTATCTATTCATTTGGGCTTCTTAAATATCTCAGGTGCGCTCGCTAAGCCAGGCTCTGCAGGTCTGACTTGAATTAGCCTGGATTGGAAAAGCCTGAACTGCGTTAGTGGAACGGCTTGAGGCTTAATTGGAAGATGGCACTAGTTCAAGTCTCACAAAATGTTTGGTCTGTGTAAAGCATTACATGTTTGGTCTGTATAAAGTGTTAAATGTTTAGTTAATAAAACCCTTAATAATGTTTGGTTTGTATAGTTTAAAAACAATGGTTCTCAATCTTTTCAACATTAAGGCCCACCTATCTATCACAGCATGTTGCCAAGGCCCACTTGGCCACATTAGATGATACTGAATAACCAACTGTGGACCAAAGGCCTGTCTCGATTTTAGATTAGCTGCCCAATCAAAAGCCTTCCACTGGTGGTCCCCGGCCCAGTGGTTGAGAAACCCAGGTTTAAAACAATCACATCTTACCCATAGGTGAAAAAAGATCCTCGGATCGGCCTCAAGGTGGCTGTATAGATAAACATGTTCTATGGCCACTCTTTCCCAAACTGGGACTGGCACAGAAAAGGGCACCCAGCATTTTTTGTATTAATTAGTTAATAGTTAGTTGTATGACTGAAGAATGCCTAGGAAAAGTTCAAGATAGAGAAAACATTGATCTGGATGTGGTGTATTATTTTCAAGCCCGTTGACTCCTACACAATCCAAACTCTTAGTACTATGGAACACACAAACACACACACACACACACACACAATTATTGCCTTTGTAATATGATTTTATTTTTTTATCCATAAAAATAGATATTCATATTTCAATTGCATTTATATACATATATTTTTTCCCATGAGACATATATACATAATTACAGGTGAATAGGTATAAGTTATAAAATGTGTGCAAAGATTTGTATTTGGGGGAGCAGTCGAAGTGCAAGAGAAAAATTAAAGAGGCACTATCACTGTTGCACACACTGCTCTGTGATTTTTTTGATCTGAGGAAACTTCTTCTTCTTTACATCTTTCACCAGCCTTTCTCTAAGCTCCGAGCGCAGCCGGCTGATTTCCATGTCTTTGGCCTTCACCACTTCGCCCATCTCATTTCTCAGCTCTTGGAGCGCCTTTTCCACATTCTCAGACATCTCATGGGTTAGATCTTCCTCTCTCTCCTGAATCGCTCTCTCCACATTCTCATACATCTCATTAGAGTAATAGCTATTGGCATTTTCCAACACCATCTTAGCAACCTTCTCCATCAGTCTGGAGACCTGAGACCGGTCTGCAATGTTCTCGTTGTTAAAAACATGATAGCGCCCTCCACACATCTCCACCACCTGCTTCAGGTTGGGCCCTGCCACTTCCAAAAAACGTTCTATGGGCATCTGCTTCAGTTGGTCCCCCCTCGTGAAAAGAACGATGGTGTATTTGGTGGCTTCTTCTCCAAAAATCTGCTGCAGTCTCTTCACAGTCTGTCAATCTTCTTCAGTGAAGCGACCCACTGTGAGCACCAGGAGGAAGACGTGAGGTCCAGGGCAGGACAGTGTGATGCACTCAACCAGTCTGTTGATCACTGTACTTTCTGTCAGGTCTGTGTCAAATAAACCAGGGGTGTCGACCACAGACACTTCTCTCCCGTCAATCTCAGCTTTAACCCTCAAACAGTCCTTGGTCACAGATTGGTCTGAAGAAGAAACATGAAGGACCTCCTTTCCCAAAATGGTGTTTCCAGTAGAGCTCTTACCAACACCAGTCTTGCCCACCAACACAATCCTCAGATCGGACACTTAAGACAAAAATGACATGTTAGGACAGCATAATAAAATGATAGGCTTTACAGAATTCTAAACTAGTATAAAGATTTGGCTTCAATATACTATCTATGGTCCCATATATCCAGAACCAATCTAACATATCTGCTAAGCCTTCCTTTAGAGGGCACTAAATGTTATTAAATTCCAGTTTCTACAGTCATATAGTACACAATGTGTCCATTATGAAGTTCTGAACACATGGCTGAATATCCAGCAGTTATTTGTTGAACATATTATACACTCTTTGGGTGCAGGGTCTGTATTTTAATCCCTACATAGAGCACTATGCAGGGAGCTGGCAGCCATTTACGATGCTGCTTATCTGCGTTGCTTATGTCTCTCTTTATGGAAACATGCTACACCATTTACATGGTCGTTTGGGCTTTTTTCTGATTTCAGTTTCAGTGATTGTGGACTACCACCAACACTCAGGCTGGCACATCCTATTGAAAGTGGTAGTATTAACTCAAATGATCACTCAAATGATCAAATAAGAAATCTAAATAAAAGAGCTTAATTTTGATGGCTGGAGAAACATATATTGTTAACGACTTTTTATTTTTGTTATTTTTGGTAAAAAAAAAAGAAAGAAAGAAAGAAAGAAAGAAAGAAAAAATGTTACGTTTTACAGTGTACGGACTATTCCCATTTACTGGGCTGCAGTAACTAGACCACCAAGGGAACTTACTTAGAGGAGGGTCACGCAGGCTGCTGGTCTCTCCGGGGTCTTTGCCAGATGTGTCCACTGGAACAGAGGAAACAAAGCAGTAGTTTATTTAGACCACAGGATGCAGCCTGTGAAACCTCAGTCAGTGAGGTGACCATATCTCAGCTGTGCAGAAGTGTGAAATCTGTTCTACCCATGAAAAAGAAAAAAAAACCTGAAATCTGTTCTACCCAGATTCTACCAGCACATTAACTTTGCAACCGGGGTGATAACTGCTTAGACCATGTTTACACCAGCATCAAGGCATCTCCGTGAAACTTATTTCAGCCTACAGCACTCTGATTAAATTCACCACACCCGTCCAAAGAAACATCAGAGTGTGGCCCAAAAGTACCATCTCAACAAGAATCTCTGAAGTTCTGCAGAGGTCCGGAAGAAGCTGAAAGCCCAGGACACTCCCGGGTTGTCCTCAGAACTGCATAAGCTAATCTGGCAAGGGCAGTCAAGAAGGCAAAGTATGCATATGCCCAAACATGCCAGGGCACTTTTTTAGAACCCCAGAGTCCCTTGGAGCATCCAAGCCATCACAGACAACAAACCACCACCTTCTCCCTGTGACAGTGGTCCCTCTCTCTTATGATGGTGATGATGCAGAAGGATCATATTCTAAACAGCCTCTTCTTGTAAACACTGACTGCGTTACTGCAAAACTGCACTAAGAGTACTACAAAAGAGTTGGGGGGTTGGGATTGGCAAACAAATGCTTTTGAAAAGCCCCCCCACACACACACACACACGCTATAATGGTTCCGGCACCCATGGTTTATGTGATCATTCAAGGTTTTTACCAATATCCTATTTTGGCCTGTATTTGAGTATCAGCTTGCTGTACCCCTAGTAATTGTAGTAGTAGAAGTTGTAATACTAACTCAAATGGCCACTCTTATTCAGCTGAAAATAACAAGGAAGTTTACATGAAAGAGCTTAATTTCATTGACTTGGGAAACATATTACATGAGATGTTTCAGACAGTTTCTTGTTGTTGTTTTTTTTTCTTCCCATTTACTGGACTGCAGTACCACCAAGGGAACTTACCTTCAGGAGGGTCACGCAGGCTGTCGGCCTCTCCTGGATCTTTGCCAAATGTGTTTACTGAAACAGAGAATACAAAGCAGTCGTTTATTTAGACAACATGGATGCAGCTGCCTGGGGACAAAAGAAAAAACAGTAAAACATCATGATTTTATCCCAGCTGTACAGAAGTGTGAGGAAGGAAAAAAAACAAAACAAAACAGAGCAAAAACGCACATGTACAAAACCGTTTTACAACAGAGCTGCATGATATCAGTGTTGCATTTTTACTGCTACATATTGTGATTGCAAGGCCTTTCAAGATATGAAAGGGCCCATATCATCACTTTTCTGGATTTAGGCTTAAAGTCTGTAAATATTGTTTCAAATAGTACATTTATGCCCCCATCCAGCCAGCCCATATATGGAAAGCAAGCTACAAAAACAGTCCGTTTTCAAATCACAGTTTTTGGGATGTCAAAAAACGAACACATTTAAATATATCTCCTTATTCTACAGCAGTTTAGCTTCGCCCACCCATTCACCAATTGACCAACACCTTTAACGGTTAACTTCGATTCATCCGAACACCCAGCAACTCACCTGGAACTGTGGTTGGTAACATTTCAATTTAATGTTATTTTATTTAAGTAAAAAAAACATCAGTTCGCGAGATTATCTTACCCCAGTTGTGCAGAAGTGCGAGAATGGAGAACGAACAATCAAGAACACACAAGTAGCTTTGAGATGGAAGCTACACCCGAACAGGCGGCCGACACTTGGTGGAGCCGCCGTTTGGGCCGTCACTCGCAAAACTAATGGTTTAAAGAATATATAATATATAACATATAGGGTATGGACTAAGCAAACTAAAGCTAATATGGGATTTAAAAAAGGTTTATGACTCACCAACTTCCCTGTCATCGTTTTCATCGGCCATTTTAGAGACAGGTGTAAAGAGCCAGGTGTACTGGGTCGCGTCCCAAACCACACACTTCAACACTGAACGCACCGCCCTGTTTTAAGGGTGGAGTACTGTGTTTTCCACACTATGTAGTGAGGCAGAGTGCCGTTGGGGACGCGGCCCTGTGGTTAGGGCCGTGCCTTCTCAGTTTCGGTTTCGTTTTGAGGACCTTGTGCGCACTGCGCAGACTCCGCGGACCTTTGGACCCGTTAGGTGGTGAAATCGTCGTGAGAGTCGGAGTGGTTTTCGTTCGTGAATAAAATGAGAACTTTTATAGCAAAGTGATACGAAGCGGTCGTTGGGATCTTCAGAAGTTGTTCTGTATGGTGAACATCGTCCTCCGCGGGTTTAAACACATGGTCGAGTCTTATGGTAAGTAATTTTCCTTGTCGCTGTGTCTTTATCATGTAGACACGCACACACACACAAATATATTTCTATAATTGCAAAATGGAAATATAGATTATAATTTTTCATTGTGTGTACATAAATATAAAATATTAATGATATATTATTAAATCATTTATTTTAATTTTCTTTCTAAGCGTAGTATTATTTGTTTTTGTGGTATTTCCAGTAAGTTCTAGAAAATTGTAGGTTATTGGAATTTAAAGTACAGCAAGTGCATGATGTTTCCAAGATTAGCGAGTAATTCTTCCTATGCATTTAACCCTTTTAAATCATTTAACCCAATTAACCCATGTGTGGGGACGGTATGTTGCTCAGAGGAGCCACTAGCAGTTCTGGGATCCCACGATTTTTTGATTGCAGGACAGAGCTCTAAACACTAGGCCACCAGCTGCTCCAATATATGGGATCCCAGTATTGACTGAAATAATCAAGGTTTTGATTTATGTTATAACCCAGCAGCCCAATTTTGTAAAAACAGCAGGTTTCTAATATATGTTTTGGGCGCGAATACAAAAGCATTTGACAATTTGCCTAAGTGTTACTGACATTATAAACTGTTCTTGCAACTGTTCTTGACATATTCCACACTGAAAATAGCAATTGTAATTTTGTTGGCAAAGTCTAACCATAATTCTTCTGATTTTAGCAGCTACAGTCCAGTATCCATTTTTTTCATGTCTGAGTAAAAATCTTTGATAAAGTAGATTTTTCACAGTTTAATGATCTCCTAAATTATCCTAAATGTCCATACAAAATCTGTGAGAAGGAATGTTAATGCAAATCAGGTTTCTCTACTTGTCCTTCTGATTTTCTCCACTTCATTTGACATTATAAACGAATAGTGGCAAGATGACAATTTAACATCGTGATACTTTAAGAAGTTTTCATGATGTATAACATTTTTTTTTGTTTTCTGACATCTTTGTCACATCCTCTTTTTGGCCAAATGAATTCTTCAGAAGTATGATTATGATTATAACTGTCACTATTCAGTACCATTACTTAGCATTTCAGCCTGAATTTCTGTGATGCTTTCACCGACTCTTAAGAATTCGCAATCCTTTACCTTTCCTAGTGTTGTATTTTCACTATTTCTTTCCTTACACAGATGTACAAGAGAGTCCACGATTGAGGTAAGCAATATTTGACCTTTTTGTTTTGAAATCGATAAATGCTAAAACCCCACTCAGTCTTCAAATGACGCACAATAACTAAAACATTGTGATACTTTAAGACATTTTCATGGTGTATAACATTTTTTTGTTTTCATGGCAACTTGGTCACACCCTATTTTGGCCAAATGAAGTAACTGAAAATCCCAGAAGAAACGACAGATTAAACAGTCTGAGTGGAATCCTGGTCCTTTCTTTCCATTTAGCCGTGGAGCCCAAGAGGGTTATTGGGTGATATTGTAAACACCACTATGGCTTTAACAGAATTACACAGTTATAAGAAAAATGCCTGGTCCTGGATCCTTCTCTGCCCTTTACATTTCATGTCATTTCCTGCTCTGACACACCAACCAGAAGTTAGGAAAGCTTTATTAATGGTCTGACTTCTTGGATCAGGTGTGTTCAGAGCAGGGGGACCTCCAGGACCAGGGTTGGGAAACAGCTCTACATAAGGTGTAATTTAAGAAACATGTCATTTCCTTTATAGTCCTACACATTTTGTTCTTCTTCCATAGGGCATAGAGGAGGCTCATGGACTGGAACTGCACTCAAGGTTAGCACTTTCTTCTGAGAGTTGTTTTCCAAACAACAACAGTAACTCTAACTCTGTCCAAACCCTAACAATTTTTACTTAGTAGGTTAAATACTTATTTCAACAAAACAAACCACATTTAGTTTTCTATGATACAGGCCTTAATAATATTAGCATTTTTTTCTAACAAGAAAGGTGTCCCTGCTTGTGCTTTTTGTTTTGAAACCTAATTGTGGTTTAGGAGTAGATTGGAATAGTAATGTGCAAAAATTTTAGGCATCTGAGAAAATGAGACATAAAGTTGTTTGTCTTGGCAGTAAACAATTATAAAATAATTTATTATTTTAATGTCCTGATATTTATTTGCATTTATTCAGGGCTTTTATATTGAGAGACACTTTTTCATGACTCTCTATGTGTGTATTCTGTACATATGATTTTAAATCTGGTTGTGTGGATGTGGGTGAATGCTAAAATCCTAAAAGCGCTTTAAGGTCATGTTTTCTTCTCTTTATTTCTTTGTCACTAGCGAGGCCGCGGCCTCTCAGGGTGGTCCTTCTGGGGAATTTAGGTTCAGGTAAAAGTGCGTCAGGAAACACCCTGCTCGGCACTCCATGCTTTTCCTCTAGGCTCAGTGATTCCCTGGTCACTCGGGAGTGTGAGGCTCACACTGGGACTGTAGGAGGCAGGTGGGTCACCGTGGTGGACACTCCAGGCCTGAGTGAGGAAATGGACTCGGACGCAGTTAAACAGAAACTGCTCCAATGTCTGTGGCTTTCAGACCCGGGGCCTCACGTTTTCCTGCTGGTGATCCGTCTGGGCCGATTCACTCAGGAGGAGAAAGACACTGTGGAGAGAGCAGAGAAAATATTTGGACAGAGTCTCTACAGGTTCACCATCATCCTCTTCACATTTGAAGATATCTTAAAAAAATCCTCCATTGAGGAGTATGTCAGATGTGCTGGGGAGAGTCTGAAGCAGGTGTTGCGGAAGTGTGGCAGCAGATACCATGCCTTCAACAACGACAGTCCTCCTAAAGATCAAGCAGAACAGCTGCTGGTGAAGATAGAACACCTGGTTGCCGCAAATGGTGGTAGATGGTACACTGACACAGACAGTCCTGTGCGTGGACGGTCTGTGTCTGACACCTGTTGTAATTTAGACCTCCTGGACAATGAAATCGTCATCAATTTGCCCAAGTTGGGGATGTAGGATCAAGAAAATTCGGATTCATGAAATGGACACACACACACCTTTTGATCGGATAAGAAAAATCACAACTCTAGAACGTTCAAAGATAAAATAGTCATCGTTGGTCTCGATTGATCTGTAATAAGTGTTGGTAACATCCATTTTATGTAAAAACCTACTCTTGAGAGGATAAATGTGGAAATCCAGGCATCTCCTCCATAGACCAATGGGAAGGAGTCTTGGTAAGATCTTTGTTTTGGGAATATTTGTTCATTTCTTTACTGTAGTCACAGCAATCACATTTATTTACAATTTATTAACAAATTACACTCAGCACAATAACTCACAAACCTACATTACACACACACATTAGACACAGCGACTTGGAACAGTGAACAAAGGACTCATCAAAAAAGGATTATTTGCATGGTCACTCCACTCATCGTGTAACCTTTAGCCATGGGCTAAAAGGGCTAAAAACTGCACTTTGTTCTATTTAACTTATTTCCCACCATTTATAAGTGAAAGGTGCACAACATGAAAAAGAGAGAGTTTTAAAAATGCGATGTGATTGTAGAGAATGTTAAAAAATATTTCCAACCTTTTTGATATCTGAGATTTAGAGTTTCTGTTACTGTTAAGCTACTGTTAAGTCTGATATTTGAAAGCGACTCCATTCTGACTGACTACCTCATCCAAAAAGCAGACCAGGCTAAAACTCTGTTTGTAGCTTCAGTGTGAATTTTCATCAGAATAGATAATAGCTGAGATATGAAGCATGGGTCAGTAGTGTATGCATGATCAGCAATTTACTTCAATACGTTTTGAAATTAGCATCAAGAGATGTCTAGTTTAATTTAGAGAGTGTGTGTGTGTGTGTGTGTGTATATATACACATAAACACACATAAACATTGCTTTTCAACAAGAGTCACAACTACAAAAATGCAACAAAAACATGAACCACGAATGAGTAAACAAGTACCTTTTGTACATTTTATTTAGAATCTTAGAATTTTTACAATCATTTATCTAGTGTGTGTGTAGGACTAAATGGAGACAGATGATTCGCTGTGGCGACCCCTGAAGGGTAAAGCCGAAAGAGAAAGAAGAAGAAGAG
>JBBIGA010111032.1:0-10631 GCA_037576975.1 Alestes dentex | reverse complement strand
GCTGAGGAGAGACTCTGAGTGTGTTGGGAGAAGGATGCTGAGGAGAGACTCTGAGTGTGTTGGGAGAAGGATGTTGAAGATGGAGCTGTAGGGAAGAGGAGAAGAGGAATAACTGGTTTACCTCCCTGTGATGGTTAGTCTGGCTGGTCCCAACACCAGTGTCGTCCGCTGACGATGAGCCTCTTGGATGAACTTCGGCCGTGTTTTGGTTGATTGGAACCTCGGTCGATGACTGATCTGATTTATTAACAGAACTCAGCTCCTGGTCGCACATTCACTGTAGCATAAAGTTACACAACATTAAGAATGCAGAACCCAACCATGTTACAAAGTCTTCACATCTTTAGTTTAGAGCTGGAACTACAAGGATAAAATGAACACTAGTCAATAGTCAATAGTCACCCAAATCTGTTTTGTAAACACATCCCCAAAACTTCAGACTTGGATCAGACTTAAATAAAAAAACAGGTGGATCTGACTTGTGGATATGGTTTCAGAAAACCCTTTTATAACTCATGGTAAGTCAGACTGTGTCCGAAACCTCATCCACAAGTCTGCTCCACCTTAAGAACTTTATGTAGTTCAAGCTGGTTGTGCGACTGAGTTGCCATTTCAATAAGCCAAATCAGACTAAACCTCTGTAAACTGAATGGCTGATAACTGTGTTATTTTTAAATGTCATCACAAAAACAACCTTTACATGCTATATCAATGACACAATGAATGATGACCCATTTTTTGGGATGTAGAACCAAATATCATTAGTCGACTTAAATAAATATAAGAAAAGTTTAATCTTTAAGAGACATGGATTGAGTATATTATACACACACACACAATATACACTATATGTATAAAAATATTGGAACACACCTGTTTTTCAGGGTTTGTGCTTCACTTCCAATGAAGGGCAATCTCAATGCTTCAGTAGACCAGTTTGGGGAAGAACCTTTTCTATTCCAGCATGACTGTGCCCCAGTGTTCCTTAAAGACCTGGCTGGAGGAGTTCAGTGTGGAAGAACTTGACTGGCCACACAGAGTCCTGACCTCAACCCCATCCAGCACCTTTGAGATGAACTGGAACGGAGATTGTGATCCAGACCTTCTCGCCCAACATCAGTGTCTGACCTCATAAATGCTCTACAGAATGAATGGGCACAAATTCCCACAGAAATTCCAAAATCTTGAGGAAAGCCAAGAAGAGTGGAAGCTGTTACAGCTGCAAAGGGGGACCAACTCCATATTAAAGTCTATGGATTTGAATGCAATGTCATTAAAGTTGGTGTAATGATCAGGCATCGTTTATCCATATAGCGTATAATATTTTTATATACTATATTGATCCCGGAAGAAAATTATACCAGCCTCTGGGAGCCTGTGAGACATTTCTCGTGTTAGTTTTAGCACCACTTACTGCCTGAAAGATGAGAGCACTGCATATGAGAATACATGACAATTACGGTTTTTAATCTGACATTAGGGCCTTTTTAACCTATAGAATTTCACTGCTGAGCAAAAATATTGACTTCACATCATGGTGAAGAAGTGTATTTCTCTATTGAGGACGGGCTTTTTGGGTTTAGCCTTTCAACACACACACACACACACACACACACACACACACACACACGCACCGTCCCCCATTGCACAAATTCGATATCATGTGACTTTGCACACTTTTATACTGTAACACTAAATTTATAACACATTGTTTTACACTTTTATGATATAAAAAACCTCATTAACTGTGGACAGTGGAGATGAGTTTACTTTTATGTTGTTTGTATTTCTTCTTTTTATTGTTATTATTATTATGATTATTATTATTATTAGACTGACTAAAAGTGTTTCTTTTTGTGACATCACAAAACATGAGAACAAAGAAACATTTACAAAGGATTTAAAACAGGTTGTTTTTGTAAATGACCTATTAAGACTAATATATGTAAATCAGCTCCTTCCTGGTTGGCTGCGCTGTATTATGACTCTGTCAGAGAGCACTCTAGGTTGAATACTCCTTATAGCTTCAGTGTGAATGGGCGTGGCTAAACTGCTGCAGGTTGAATGGGTGGATAAATATGAAGGCATTGTCTTTTGTGACTTCACAAAAATAAAGCGTTCAAAACTTTTATTTCAAAAAGTGATTTATATTTATTGTTCTTTTATGAATCCTTGTCTTTGTGTTTTTATGCCAGCTCAGGCAAACTGCCCTGCAGGGACAATCAAGGGGCCTTTATCATGGAAAAACAAACTTTTCTTTTTTATTAAATGAAGCTTATGAACATTGTTTAGGTTTCAGAATGAACCACAGTCCATATGGTTCATATATATATATATATATATATATATAAGTAAATGTGATGTCACAAACACCAGCAAATTTACTTTTTAAATGCCGACTCAGCCTAAAGAACCCCACCCAATGATGCTGAAGTTATAAAGAGTATTTCAGTCCAGACTGGCTTTTGATGGAGGCAAAGTCAGTCAGAACAAATATCAGTCTTAAAGGCACAGTAACAAAAAGGCTAAGGTATAAAGAAATGAATTATGACTGCTTTTGCTGAACAAAAGAGAATAAATGCAAAAAGTCGCATATTCGCCCTTTAAAGTAATCTTGAACTGAATGTAGATTTTAATATAACGTTGTGCCCTCAAAGAGGGACTGGGGTATAAAACACTGACACGGACGTTAAACAGTGACATAAACAGTGAGGTAACTTCAAGTTGTTAAAGTTCACATCAGCATTGGAAGAAGAATGGCTGTTACAAGGTTGAAGCCAAAAGGGGGCAGCAAAGACCCTTTAGAGAACTTCATCAGTCATCACTCCCTTTCTCCTCACCCCTCTCCATTTCTCTCCACCTCTCTCTCATTCAAATTCTCTCCCTCATTCAAATTCTCTCTCTCTCTCTCTCTCTCTCTCTCTCTCTCTCTCTCTTTACCCCTCTACCATGAGTCTCGCTCCATGCCTTTCTCCCTTTCTGTCTCACTCTCCATCAGCCCTTCTCCATCTTTCTTCATCTCTCCCTCCTTCTTCTCTTCATCCCTCTCTCATGTTTCTCTTATTTCCCGACTCTCTCGAAACACCCGCATTTCTGATTACCGTCCTCTCTCTCTCCCTCATCACCACTCTCCCCATTTCTGTCTCTTTAGCCTGCTATCAGTCTTTTTTCTCCTGGCTTCTTTTCCCCTTTCTCCATCTCTTTTGTCTCTGTCTCCCTCTCTTGTTTATCAGCCCCATTTTTCTTCTCCTCTCTCTCTCTCCCCATTTCCGTCTCTCTAGTCCTCTTTCAGTCTTTTTCTCCCTGCTTCTCTTCACCTCTCTCCAGCTCTTTACCCCCCCCCTCTCTCTCTCACACACACACACACACACACCCCTCTTTCACCATCTCTCTCTCCATTGCTGTCTCCCTAGACCTCTATCAATCTTTTTCTCCCTGCTTCTCTTCTCCCTTTTCTCAGTCTCTTCTCCCCCTCTCTCTCTTGTTTATCACACCCATTTCTCCTCCATTTCTGTCTCCACCACTTCATTCTTTTTCTCCATGGTTCTCTTCACCCATTTCTTTTTGTCTGTCTCTCTTTCTTCTTTCCCTCTTCCTCTTCTCTCTGCCCCTTCCTCTTTATCCCTCCTCTCTTTCTCTCTCTCTCTCTCTCTCTCTCTCTCTCATTACCTCTCTCCATTTCTGTCTCTCTGGACCTCTATCAATCTTTCTCTCCCTCCTTTTTTCTTTCTCGCTTTCTCTCACCCCATTTCTCTTCACCTCTCTCACATCACCCCCAGTTCTTTCTCTCTAGAACAGACTTTTTCTCCCTGCTTCTCTTCTCACCATTTTCTCCATCACTTTTTGTTTGTCTCTCTACCTTTCCCTCGCCTTCATCTCTCTGCCAGTTCCTCTTTATCCCTTCTGTCTCTCATCACCTCTCTCTCTAGACCTCTATCAGTCTTTCTCTACCTGATTCTCTTCACCCTTCTCTCCATCTCTTCTCTCTCCCTCTTGTTTATCACCCCTATTTCCCTTCACCTCTCTCTCTCTTCCTGGTCTGTCTCTCTACCTTTCTTTCCCACTCCCTCATCTCTCTTCCTCTTTAACCCTACTCCCTCTCTCTCTCTCTCTCTCTCTGTCTCTCTCTCTCTCTCTCATTACCTCTCTCCATTTCTTTCTCTCTGGACCTGTATCAATCTTTCTCTCCCTGCGTCTCCTCACCCTTTTCTCCATCTCTTCTTTCTCTCTCCCTCTTGTTTATCACCCCCATTTCAATTCACTCTCTCTCTCTCTAGACCTCTGTCAGTCTTTTTCTCCCTGTTTCTCCATTTCTTTTTGTCTGTCTCTCTACCATTCCCCCCCCCTCTCTCGTCTCTCTGCACCTTCCTCTTTACCCTGCTCTCTTTCTCTCTCACTTAAACATTAGTGCAGCAGCAGACAGGCAGTTCAAACACAGAGAGATGCTGAATCTAAACAGAGTCTTTTATCCCAGGCTCCGGTTGTGAGTCTGGCCTTATCCGTCCAGTTTTCTCCTCATGCCCCCCAGGATGAGGAGTCTGTGGGGTTTTTTTGGTCCAGGCTGAATGTTATTCCGCGCTGACCACCTGGACAGATCGTATCTGGAGCGCGACTTCCGCGGCGGAGGAGGAGGTTTGATAGTGTTCCTGCTGCATGTATTTTTTATCACAGTCTACACGGCATAAAATATTCACACAGGACCTTCATGTTCTCCAAGGCTGGAGCGGAGCATGATCTCTCATCTAACAGCTCAGACACCACTGTGATTTACACCATTAAAGTGAAAGTTCAGCAGAAAAATTAGGATTTTCAGTGCAGTCGACCAGCCAATACATGTTTGGCTTCTTCGCAGCTACGATGCTAATGTTGCTACAAGCAGTGGAAGCAAATAGCCCACCAATTAGCATGGTGTTTCACTCCCTACCTTCAGTGTTAGTGGGTGGGGCTAAACTGCTGAAAACTGAATAGGTAGGTTGCGCTAAATATGTTGGTTGTGACATCACAAGGACTGAATTCAAATCTGTGTTTGTTACTGTACCTTTAAAACTGATTAGCTGTAAATGAGCTCCATTCTGACTGGCCATCATGACTAATTTGAAAAGAATTCCAGGGTGAAACACTCTGCATAACTTCTGCGTTAATGGGCGGGGCTAAACTGATGCATGCTGAGAGGTGGGTACATGTAAATTTCTGTACCATCGCAAATGCAATAGGTTTTAAATGGGCTGTTTTTGTTTTTTGAGTGAGAGAACTGTACACTCTGAAACATGTTTAACGTGTTTCACATGTTAATGTAAAATCCCTTCGTTTTCCAGGATATGGGCCCTTTAACAGCTCGATACGGTTTGAGGAAAGTGCATAAAGATTCAGGCATGCCATCAGGACCACACTAATTGGTGGGTTTGAGCTTCCAGTACTTGTTAGTGCTTTAGCCTCATAGCTCCAGGATTAAAAGTAAAGAGGCAAACTTTAGGCACCAAACAAATTAGATTTATTGCTTTAAGACCTACTGTGTCAGTAGGTTTAAGACCTACTGCTTATTGCTTTAAGACTTACTAGTAAACTCAATGTCAAGACATTTGTAGCTATGGAGTCTGGGGCTTGCAACTGATAATGAAAACGAATGTATTTTAATAAATATTATAATTTAATTATAAATAATTAAATGACTAAGTGACTGAGTGTTTTAGATCGAGTGATTCTGTAATATTATACTTAAGCAATACAGATGACAGTATGGAAAATCCTGAAATTTTACAAATTTTCTGCATCATTAACTGGTTAAAATGTAGACAAAATAATTCAGAGTGGGTTTCAGAGTCAGAATTGTTCACAGTGGAGGTGAATGTCTGCCTCTAAAAGCTCCTCAAAGAAAGTTACTGCATTAAATAGTTATGAATGCGCTGCCTGATGTCTGAGACGTTGTTTCACCAGAGTTTCAAGAAGAGGCAAAATAGTCCCCAAAGAAGCAAAATAGTCCCCAAAGAAAACTGATTAAGTTCAGATTTGCAACTATTTTACCGCCATCAACATTCAGATAGACACTCAGAAGACACTTGTAGCTTCACTGGTGGGTTTGTATATAAAAGGGATATATTTGTGTTGTAGGCATCACAACTTCGGTTCCATTCACCACCACTGTAAAGTTATGTGGAAAACTAGCAGTCCTGGAGTGTAAAACAAAATTCCTGACAGACTTACACATCTCGCAAGTCCAGAGCTGTCTCTCTAATTCAGCTCATTTCTTTTTTTAAGATCTTTTAATTAATTACATTTTTGTCTTTTGTCAGTTAGCCATTGTAAACTAATATTCAAGGTAAGCTAACGCTTGGGTAACATTAAAAGTGCCAAACTATTTTGGGGCATTACTGCTTTTTTTCTGAGATGAGTGTTTAATTTAGTAAAATATCACATTTTGGTTAAAAAAACGTATCTTAGTTTTTTCTGGGATTCTAATGCTAAACACAGCTATCCACCCAGCTTTCACTAGCCAGAACGCTAGCACCCTTCAACCATAACCAACCATAACATGTTTACTGGAGGCAAGAAAATGGAAATATGCTGGTAAGTTTATTCAAAGTTTATTTCCTCTACTTCCCAGAATTAACAAAAACTACTTTGTTAGAGACTTTAGCCGCATATACTCCCATTGAAAATGACTAAAATTTACTGAATGTGAAAGTCTGTGTGAACAAGCCCTCACACAAACACACACACACACACACACACACACACACACACACACACACACACATCTCAGTAATCAAATGTATGATGAAAAGAGTAATTTTATAGTGCAAAATGGTCTGATTTGGAGTAATACCTGCTGTGAACAATCTCAGATGACGTTACCTCAGGAAAACTAGTGGGACAACAAATATATGCCAAAATACCTACTTGGCTTGTTTGGCTTTTAGGGAATCCCATCCCCACAGCACAGAGGAGAGACCCTCCTCTTCCCAAAACCCTGTTAATTTAAACAACAAAATTCTCCTCTTGTCAGAGTGAGTCAATTCAGGAAATCTCATCATCTGTATCTGTCAGTATCAAACACATACACACACACGCACACAAACACACACACACACAAAACAGAGGACATTGTGTAGACAAAAATGCTTTATTTTCGTTCTCTGAATTTCATCACATTTTCTGCAGTTGAACAGAACAGGCTGGCTGTACAAAATATGTCACAAGAGAAAAAAGACGCGATCGACTCGGACGGATGTGGACGCTTCATCTGTTCAGCTTCTGAATAGAGACTGACAAGAGCACAATGAGAGAGAGAGAGAGAGACAGAGAGAGAGTAAAAAAAGACAGAGAGAGTAAAAAAAGAGAGAGAGAGAAAGAGAGAGAAGAAAGAGACAGAGAGAAGGCTGGGAAAAGGGGTGAAAGAATAGAGAGGGAGGGAAAGAGAGAAAGAGTATGATAAAAAAGTGGGGAATAAGAAGGGGGCAGAAAGAGAGAAATATAAAGATAAAGGGAGAATAAGAGAAAAAAGAAAGACCGAAGGAGAAAAAAAGAAAGAACAAATGAGAGAAGAGAAAAAGAGAGTGAAAGTCAGAGAAGGAGAGAGGAAGAGAGAGGCCGACAGAGAGGGAGAGAGAGAGAGAAAGCTGCTGTTAAAGCAGGTGCTGCTGACTCGACCGCCGGTCCATCACTGAAGACTTTAAAACCGTTCCCCGTATCACATGAATAATTGATGTTGCTTTTATATGCTACAAAAATAACATGAAATAGAATACAAAAAAATTCCCCATCAGTGTCTTTATTCCGGTGCCTCTGGAGTAGTTTTATTACCTCAGTAATTTTCACATTCAACAGAGATGCGTCCCGGGACCCTTCCTCAGACATGACCATTTTGCAGGACGTTTCCTTTTCCTGGCTGTTTCTGAGTCCCAAGGCGTCCCAGGAAAAATGTCTGTTTTGCACCATTTCTGACCATGCTGATCCAAAAGCGTTCCCATTTCCGCTCCTTCTGTTCACTCCGTCACGGCCTTCGGGTGACGCAGCAGCTAAATCGGAGGCGACGGGCGAAAGAGTCCCAAGTCAGTAACAATGGAGGGAGCAGAATTCCGATAAGGTTCGTTTTTTTTTTGTTTTTCACCAACAAAAATATATATATATATTGATATTTTAAGATCCGTTTGTGTTTTTTTCACAGTGTTTCACATGCATGTGAATAGTCTACAATTATTTGCGTTGGTCTGTTCTGCAAAGAAAAGTGTAAAAACAGTCCTTTGGCGTCGTTTGTCTTAAAGAAACTGATCCTCGGAGTCAGGATGGTCGAGTGTGATGTGAAATCAAAACATGGCCTTGCTAACAAGCTAGATTGACGGTTTCTTGCCAAACGTTGTCTGGTACAACAACTGTCTCCCAGAACGACGGAAAATGAAATCAAACAGCACGTGGAAATACGCCTCCATTACATTGTTCGCGGTTCCTAGGATCCATCCAGTGTCCGAGCTGTAGCTCAATCCAAAACATCCTCAGCAGTGGACCCTCTGGGCATGTTTAGCACTGTTCAATAGCATATTTTTGCTAGCATTACCCTACGCTTTGCTAGCAGTAGTTATCCTGTGTGCTAGCATTAGCCTGTGTGGTCTTGGTGCTAGCATTAGCAGGTGTCGTTTGTGTGCCTGCATTTGTGGCAACCGGTAGCACTAGTACTGTGGCCTGTGTGCTAGCATTGGTCTGTGCACAAACATTAGCTTGTGTGGCATAGCTGTGCTAGCAATAGCCTGCGCACCATTGGTGTGGTAGCATTAGATCAAGTGGCCTGTGTACTAGCATTCGTTTTTGTGACACAACTGTATTTGCATCAGCCTCTGTGAACACTGTCTACTAGCATTAGCTTCTGTGATCTGCATGCTAGCAGTAGTCTGTGTGCTAGCATTAGTGTGGCAAACCTCTGCAGGCATTAGCCTGCGTGCTTGTGCTTTTGTGCTGGCTACACTAATTGGTCAAATTTTACGGGTCCATTTATTCTGATGCCCGACGTAATGCCAAAAAGAACAGCACCCTCCCGAGACACTGGAGGTTGAGTACCTTGCCCGAGGACACAATGTTGGGCTAGTAAAATTGCAATCCTGGTGCTAGCAACCATAGACCAGTCATCAACCAAGAGTATCCAGATAGTTCTGGGATTCAAACCAGTGACCCAGTGGTTGCTGGTTGGCTTCTTGTGCCACTGAGTCCTGAGGGCTTCCCTGAGGGTTTGCGTGGAGGGAGATTGTGGCTGGAGGTCCTACAGGCCGAAGCTGGAGGTCCTACAGGTGGGTTAAGAGCAGCAGAGCCAGTATGGAGGCCAGGAGCACCATAGCAGCTGCCTGGGGACCATGGGCGCTCTTATCTGTCAGGAAGGGCTCCGGAGACTCATAGCCTGAGCCATCTGAAACACAGGAGAAGAGAGAGACAGCACACGGAGAGGAAGAGCTGGGAAAAACACACACACATACAAACCCAAAGCAGCAGGAGGCCACAAAGACTGACCCAATTACAGTTTAATCACCGAGGCTGAGGTGACAACTCGCATCTCGCTCCTTAACAGCACTCCGGATAAACTGATGGAGATTATAAGCGTCTAACTGGCAGGTTTCAAAACATTTTAAAGGGCCCATACTGTGAAAAATGTACTCATTTTAAGGAAATAAAAGCTCCACATACTATTAATGGCCCAGATTCAATTAACTGGAGTTATGATGTCACAACCATGAGAACATCATAATTGTGGTTATGATGTCACACCCATGAAAACATTTACATACAACTCCCCATCAAATCTACAGTTGTTTAGCCCCACCCATTCCATCTACAAGAGTTTAGCCCCACCCACTGCCACTGAATTGATACAACATTAATTCCACATTAATACTTATTCCACATTTGGACTGAACAGACCTTATTTAGATATTTCTATCTTAACAAACAATCGCCCTGTTTAATTCTGAGGGATAAAGAGAGGTTGGAAACTGGTCATTTTTTAGTGTTTTTGGGAAATTCACATAAATGTTAGAAATGGGCTACAAATGCAAGAAAACTGTAGGTATGGGCCTTTTTAATTCCATCACATTCTGCTGTGAAGGAGGTTGTTCAGTTGTTTGTACCTGGTAGAAATGCCATTAGAGTGAAGGTGCACAGCTCTCAGAGCCTTAAACTGTGCAATTTAATGAAAACAGGTCCTGAGAGCGGCCACCAGCTGCACAGAGGAGAAATCCTAAAGGACAAATCTCTACTCACAACTTTTACCAACTCCTGCCCTATCTGACCCTTTTCTGTCCAGACCATGTTTACAGATATGAGTCTATAATTCTATACAGTCTATAATTAACAGATTTATAATAATAATAATTATAATATTTTTTCCCTGTTTGTCAGAACAGATTCATGCTTTGTTTACTATATTAGGAAGTAAATAACTTACTTGCAGGCTTCACGTAAACCTTCAGCTTCAAACACGGCTTTCCAGCGTGGTTAGGATGAGGAGAGGCTGAGAGAAGATGGAGAGAGAGAGAGAGAGAGAGAGAGAGAGAGGCAGAGAAAGAGAAACAGAGGGAGAGAGAGAGAGAGAGAGAGAGAGACAGAGAGAGAGAGAGAGAGAGAGAGAGAGAGAGAGAGAGAGACAGAGAGAG
>JBBIGA010111021.1:0-10632 GCA_037576975.1 Alestes dentex | reverse complement strand
TGTGTGTGTGTGTGTGTGTGTGTGTGTGTGTGTGTGTGTGTGTGTGTGTGTGTGTGTGTGTGTGTGTGTATGAGTGTATGAGTTTGTGTGTGTGTGTGTGTGTGTGTGTGTCTGTACGTGCATGTGAATGTGAATGTGTGCGTGTGTGTGTATGTGTGTATGTGTGTATATGTGTGAATGTGTATATGAGTGTATGAGTGTGTGTGTGTGTGTGTGTGTGTGTGTCTAGTCCTGCCTGTTCTGCCCTGAAGCCTGAAGGACCTGCTCTTGATCCCACCTGACAGTTCAGCACAGCCTGTGAAGGAACAGCTCGGAAAACGAGGGCCTTTCACTATTGTTCCTGATGGGAAGGAAATCGGGCCTGGTGGAGGAGAAAGTTCCTGTCTAGCCAAGGAGTTGTTAGCGGAATGTGTGTGTGTGTGTGTGTGGGACAGTTTTATTGATTTATTTATTTATTTACTCTGTTGTTCTTTGTTTTAGACCGGAGCGAGGCTTGAAGGTTCAGTCAGATTGTGTTAACGATACCAGGCTCCGGTGTTTTCCTTGAACTTTTTCCCTTCCGAGAAATTCACAAAAAGCACAAAGTTTTTTGTTTTTTGTTAAGACTGCATCACTGTAAGTTCTAAGATCCCCGTTCTCACTGCGGTGAAGAACGACTGACCGAGTCCGCGCTCCGCTTGCACTGTACGGGACGCCCCGGGCCTTCCTCGCTCAATTAAGCATCCGGATAAAGGTTACCATGACAGCAGTGATCTCCTGGCACGCGGGGCGCGGAGGGCGGGTGGCGCTGGCAGAGTGTAGAACACTACACTGTTGTATTGAACAAGACTGTAGATTAACTCCCCTCTCAGGTTCCGCCGTTATTCACAAATCGAAATGTATGCATTTAGGGTACCTAAAGAGGAACCCCACACATCCTTCCAACCCCACACATTCAGTGGCTGAGACCATTTTCCACACGTCTGCTCGATTTGTGCTTTGGTACCTCAGAAGAGTGGAAATGGCACCATGACACGTTTCCTTTTTCAGTGCTTATACTTAAATCTTAAAGCTTAAAAATGTTCAAAGAATCCGGTGACTGAGACAATTTTGCATGTGTGTTTGCTCGATTTGCATTACAGTTTTACATCAGAAGAAGTGCGATGGCACTGTGCCACTTTTTCTTTTCAGAAACAGACTGAAAAGCAGGAGATATGCAGAAATGTTCACAAAATTCAGAAGCATCTTAATGATGCTGAATATGGTCCTTTGCACAGACGCTGCAGAACTTTCGGCACCTTGAACGACCTGATGTTTCTCTTGTGTAAATGAGATGTGCAGGTGCAAAGAACTTCAACAGAGAAATTCCATCGATTTATAATTTTTTCTGCATTATTTAATAGTTATGTCATTCAGAATTGGTTTGGTGTGAAACTCATCATTGCAGGATTTCTTCACAGTGGTGATGAATGAAACCAGATGTCTCCAACACAAGTACAGGCATTTTATTTACCCTCCAAAACTGTTTTTTAAAAATGTATTTATTTATTTGTTTAGTCGTGTATTTATTTTAACTAAACCACTGAAATATGCGGAAATTGTATGCGGCATGTATGCGTTTTTAGCAGAGCTATCTTTTTAAATAATCTTGTTGCGGCGCAGAATTCAACAAAATGCTCCTGTGCCCATAACACACACACACACACACACACACACACACACACACACACACACACACACACACACCTTAGGTACCCTAGGTGCCTTCCTACCTGTGCTATAAATAGCTTCATATTTACATACAACATAGTCACTGTTATGGAAAAAGTGGGGCATTCCACCTCCAAACATCACCGTTTTTCACACCCTCACCCTCTTATTAATGACAAAATGTATCATATTTGCAAAAAAAGCTGTTCTTTCTGTGACTCACTCTGACGTATTGCCTGCTCCTGACAGTGAGTGCTGTGACTGAAATGTCACTCAGTGTGTGAACTCACAGAAGGTCAGGAACCCTGCGGGTCGTTCGTGCGTCCTTACAAGCTGCCTCCATGCTGATACTGGTATTTCCTTCCAGGTTCATAATAGTAGATCGTAATTTTCTTCTCTTTTCTTTTTCTTTTCTTTTTTCTTTTGACAGGGTTTGTTAAGGTGTATAACTAAGCTGGCAGTAACTTCTTAGTAAAAATCTTAGTGTAGCTTTACAGGTGTAAAGAACAGACATGGACTAATGGAGCACCGATGTATGTCGCTCTGGATAAGATCGTCTGCTAAATGCCGTAAACGTAATAATGTCATTTAAGGGAATCTTGGGGAGAAAAGGACATGTACACCCTCCTAGACTCAATTAAGTTAGAGCTGTTCACAGTGGAGGTGACTGGAACCAGACGTCTGCCTCTAAAAGCTTCCTCAGATTGTTATTCCATGAAATGGTTATGGTTGCACCGCCTGACGCCTGAAATGTTGTTCTACCAGGGTTTTGAGAAGCTTGTGGGCCTAAACCTATACCCACATATGGTGGAGGGATACATGCAGGGCGTCATGAGACAAAATAGACCCCAAAGAAAAGTGATTTAGTTCAGATTGTCTGCTGTTTTACCATCATCATCAACATCCATATAAACACACGTGGAGCTTCACTGGCGGATGATTGTGAAAAAACCGGCTGTATTTGTGTTGGAGACGTCTGGTTCCATTCACACCCACTGTAAAGAAATCAAGAGTCTGTGCAAGTTAGCTTCACACCAAACTCACTCTGTTTACACTCTCTATGCTTTAGACTGAACACTTTTCGTAGAACAGTGTCACATTAATAACCGTTTTCCTACGTTTTTAGAGGTAGACGTCTTGTTCACTTCACCACCGCTGTGAACAGTTCTGACTTGGTGAGTTTCCTAAGAACGCAGAATTTCTTAGCAATTTAATTTGGAAAAGTTGTTGAAGTTTCCCTTTAAGTAATATCTGATGGACTGTTTGGTTTCTGACAGTGTTTTCTGACAGAGGTACAGACAAAAAGAGTCGCAAGGTAGCCTTTTGTTATTAATAGACGTTCATGCCTTTGAATGTTGTTGATATGTGTGTACTTATCCCTCTTTTAAGGGTTCTCTCCGCCACCCAGGGATTAATGTGCTCATTAGGATCAGCAGTTAACAGCAGGGAGGCTTTACCTTCTGCTCTACAGCGTTCATTAGATGCTCCTTCACACTCTGGGGCCTTAAGCGACGTCCTACTTGGGGTTTCACTTTCCTACTCATAGTATTTTGCATTGAAAAATGAAAGGGATTGAATTCATTTTAATCATGAAAAATTAAATTTAAGCATCAGGGGGTCTTAGGCGGATGCTGATTCCACTTAAAGAAAGAAGCGGCTTGGCGACGGAGCAGCTCAGATCCCTCAGGGCCGAGGAGCCCGCTACACACCCGTTAGAGCGCTGAGATTTTTGCATGATTAAGGAATTTCCTGGCTGAATAAATGCGAACGTGCCTGAGTGGAGAAATCAGCAGCCGCTCACAGCACATTTTAACAAACCAGATGAAGAACGTCCTGCTGATCTGAAACAAAACGAGAAGCTAAAGCTGTTCAGTTCCAGAGAAATTGGGAATTGGAGTCAGTTCCTTTTGATTCTGTGGATTCAGTAAATCGAGATGCTGCAGATATAAGGTGTAAGATGCTGTATTTGTCACTTACACAGTTACACAAGTACAACATGTAGTGAAATGTGTCCCTAAGACAATATATTTATCATGTAATCTAAATAAAAGAGGAATTTGGAAAGTCTAAAATAGGGTAAATAATCAAAACAAAGTATATTCAAACTGAACAAATGTTGCAAATATTAAAACTAGATAGAATATCTGTGCTATAAAGGGACAAAAGAGGGAAAAACACCCTGAACAGATCACCAGTCCATCACAGAACACACACACACACACACACACACACACACACACAAATAAGCAAAATCACACCTAGTCAAGTTTAGTCAGGTCAGGTTTATTTATGTGGCCCATTATCATACACAAGGGTCATTCGGTGTGCTTTACAGAAATAAAACACACATATTTATAAATCAGGAAGCATAATAGTAGGAAGTAAAAAATAATAAAATAATGCATAGATAATCAATAAAAGAAGATTAAAAGTGTGATGGAAGCATCTCCAGTCCTTCTGACGTGCAGTTCTTTGGACTGTGGGAGGAAACTGGAGAAACCAGTAAGAACACAGATACAGGGAGGAACATAACACACTCACACTGACCGTCCCGCCTGGGATTCGAACCCACAACCTTCTGACTCTTTGAGGCCAAGAATCGAACACAGAACCTTCTCGCTGTGAGTAGACAGTGATGCAATAAGTGTTTTAAGTGTCTGTTTAATTATATGCAGTCACATCCAGACAAACTACTCAGTCGTCTACAGCAGCACTTTCAGAAGTATTGCACCTCCCTCAAAACATGACATCCCATCTTCCCTCCCAACTCAACTGGGCTGTGTTACCGTCAGTGCAGCTGGATTTGCATCAGCTACCATGTACTTTAGTCCATGTTTATTACATTACACATTACATTACATTCATTTGGCAGATGCTTTTATCCAAAGAGACTAACAACATGAGGAAACACTTAAGTTTCAGGACAGTGTGGGACCCAGAGGAGGGTTCTGAGTGCTGAAATCTTTATGTGGGGAGAGGAAGATGTGAGCATAATCAGAAGAGCAAGTGTGATATTGGATGAATAGTGCATCAGCAGAAGTGCTCTCTGAACAGATGAGTCTTCAGGAGGTTTTTGAAGATTCTGCTGGTCTGGTCGGTTTAAGCAGCTCATTCCACTAGCGCCTGAACTGGTGGCCTAGTAGTTAAGGCATGCGCCCTGCGATCAGGAAGTCATGGGTTCGAATCCCAAGACTGATAAGCACCTCTGAGGTACCCTGAGCAAGGTACCGTGCCCACACACTGCTCCCCGGGTGCTGTGTTCCTGGCTGCCCGCTGCTTCACTTGGTGAATGGGTTAAATACAGAGAAAGAATTTTGTGCTGTTCGCACTATGTGCTGTGGCGTGTTCACATATGACAGAATTTTCACTTTCACAAAGCGAAGAGCCTGGACTGGATTTAACTTATGTGTAGGGATGGCAGAGCCAGATGATGTTCCTTGGAGGTTCAGAGGCAACATAGATGGTTTCATAGTGAGTCGCGCAGCATCAGAAACTACATAAGCAAGTCTGGACACTTCCACAAGGTGGAGCACCATGCAGCTCACTAGTTCCTGTGCTAAAACTAGATACCACTAAAACTTGTGTTTAGTAATGGGTGGGTCGACCCGTTACCTGCTGGTCTTGAGATCTGAACTGGAGGTCGGATGAGTTCGGATCAGCTTATTAAGACGTTTTGCAGGTGCAGGTTTGACAGGTCAAGTTTGGGTTGTTTGATTAATGAATATTTTTGCAGTTCAGGTCATTAAAAACCCTGACTGGGATTCTGTTTGTAATTATCTGTGCTTCCAGTCCTTCTGGTTTTGGAAGAGGGTTTCCAAAAAGTGTCCATCCGTAAGTTCTGACCACACAGACCCGGCCTGTCCTGAGAGTTGAATCAAGATTTTACAGAGTTCAGAAAGACATAGAATACACATATATAAATAAACTGTAAATGTGAACTCTAAACTAGGAGTAAAAAATTTACAATTTTAGTACAAGATCATTTTTAGTATCCAAAAATTGTGTGAATGTTGCATTAGCAATCAAGTTGGAAGCAAACAATACTGGAATGTAACTGTGTGTTTTATGTTTGCATATGATCAGCAGCAGTTCTGCTGCGGGGTTCTGCTGCAGGTCAGGTTCTGCTTGTGAGGTTTTGCTGCAGGGTTTTTCTGTGGGTTAAGTTCTGCTGCAGGGTTCTTCTGTGGGTCAGGTTCTGCTGGGGATCAGGTTCTGCTGCAGGGTTCTTCTGCAGGTCAGGTTCTGCTGCAAGGTTCTTCTGCAGGTCAGGTTCTGCTGCAAGGTTCTTCTGCAGGTCAGGTTCTGCTGCAGGGTTATTCTGCAGGTCAGGTTCTGCTGCGGGTCAGGTTCTGCTGCAGGGTTCTTCTGCAGGTCAGGTTCTGCTGCGGGTCAGGTTCTGCTTGTGGGGTTTTGCTGCGGGTCAGGTTCTGCTGCAGGTCAGGTTCTGCTGCAGGGTTCTGCTCTCATCCCTCCACTCAGCTCCTTATCCTCTCCTGCCTCTGGTTTATTCCCGGCTCCTGCTGGTATTTCCTGAAGTCGGTTGTGGGGGGGCGAGTGTGTCTGACGCCCCCTCCCCTTTTCCCTCAAAACACAAGCATTCTGCCCTTCTCTCTCTCTTCCTCTTCCTCCACCTTGCTCACTCTCTCTTTCTTCACCGCTGTTTTTTCTGTATGCTTAAACGTTTCGGCTTAGTCAGGTTCTGAGTGTGTGTGTGTGTGTGTGTGTGTGTGTGTGTGTGAGAGAGAGAGTGAGAGAGAGTGTGTGCATGAGTGAACCTCTTTCCCCTCCTCTGAGGTCGTTTTTGCCCTGCGCTGACGGAGTGTGTGTGTGTATCGGCGAGCTGCAGCATGGTAAGTGGAGCGTCTGTGATCTGAGTGGTGCAGTCAGTGATGAATGGCTGGATTAAACCCCTTTCTCTCTCTCTGTCTCTTTCTGTGTCTCTCGCTCTGCCTGACTGGCTGAATGAGTGTGAGTGGTTATTCCAGTGCGCTGTTGGCTTCGGTTCTGAATTGGAGTTCCGCCGGCCCGGTGGGCAGGGAGGGCGTCTGCAGGCGGGTGCTGATGTCACAGGTGGTCACGTTTGTAGGAAGAGATCATGGAGCAGGTTTTTTTTTTTATTATTGTTTTTTGTGTTGTTGGGTCTTCTGAAGCTGCATTACTGTCAATTGGACAATAAATCAAAGCATAGCTGGATTTGCAACATTTAGCAGATACTTTAGTCAATGTCTGTGGGTCACAGTGAGTTCTGCAGCATCAGAAACCACGTAAGCAAGTCTAGTAGAGATTATTGGACCGTGCTTACTGGTGAAGCTCCCATTTCAATAGCCTCGCTGTTCATCTAAACAGTTTTTAAATCACAGGTGCCTAAGACTTTTGCACAGTACTATATATTTCTGTTAGTTTGACAGTAGTCATTGGATCAGACCGCTCCTGGATTTGCAGCAGTTAGTACGTACTTTAGTCCATGTTTATGGATCACAGTGAGTCGTGCATCATCAGAAACCACATTAGCAAGACTAGTAGTCTTGTGGTGGTGGTAGTGGGTAGGATACTTGCCTCTGGACCAAGAGGTCATGGGTTTGAATCCTACCTTCAGCATCCCACCACTGGGTTCCTGAGCAAGACCCTTAACCCCAAGTTGCTCCAGGGATACTTTCCCTTGTTGGAGAATGGAAGTCGCTTCGTATAAAAGCATCTGCTAAATACCGTAAATGTAATTGTAGTAGTGATTACTGGACATCTCTACATGATGGAACACTGTGCTTACTGGTGAAGCTCTCATGACATTAGCCTTGTAGCATGACATGTTGTAGTGATGCACATAGCTTGTGGAAAAAGGGAGATAGCAGGTTGTTTTTTTTATTGTTTGTGGGGTTTAAGTGTCTTCTGAAGCATCTAAGCTGCAGTTTTCCAGGAAATTCCACCAATTTTTTTTTACATTCCTAGTTCAGTCACTGAGATGAACACTACACAGGTTTTGGTGTGAAATGGTTCGCTGCAGAAAACTCCCAGTGGTGGTGAATGAAACCAGGTGTCGCGTATCGATACAGTACATTTAGGGGTGTACTGATACTGATATCGATACTGATACTGCTCATCAGCACTGTTACTTATTGATGCTCTTATTGATGCCACTCTGCTGATTTCTTCCGGCACCCAATGGGATGTAGTAGTGTGTCAAACTAAAGGCATTTGACATAAACATATTTTGTGGGTTCTAGATTAAACTTGTCCATCTTAAGTGTGTAAAGGTTTTTCCATGTTGTGTGTGTAGAATAGACATAAGTTTGTAACGGACGTATAAGCATATATTTTAGTTTGTGTGCAGCATTTCTACAGCGGCTCCTTCAGTAATGAGTCTTGCATAGAGGACACACACACACGCACAGAGGTTACACCATCTGACACATATCCACTAGTTAGACCGCCACTCCCATTCAGTCAGTGACACATCTAGATCCTCCAGAAGGACGAGAGTGATGTTCTCTTAGCTGGTCCCACCCACTGTAGACGAGACCATGACTGGCTGATTCCTCTTCCGAATAATGTTGCTGGATAATCTGACTTCAGTCCAGCTCCTGAAGACCTGACCTCCAGCTCTGTAGAGACAGAGATATATTGGCTCTTTATAAAGCCACCCCTGACGTATCAGCCTGGCAAGAACCATGGAGCCCTCTGGGCGTTCCAGAAGAAGCTGGAGAGCAGCTGCCAGACAGGGAGACTGACAGCTGGGGTAAACAGAATGGCTAAATTTGCATCATGGCTCTCAAAGACGGAGCTGTGAGGAATTCGACCCTTCCTTACTCCCAAACAATAGCAGCTGAAGAATGTGCAACACTTGGCTCTCTGTGACCCGGCACCATGGAATCGCATCTCTCTTGAGTGTGTACCATGTCCTACAGGGTCTCTCATCATCTGAAACATCTTCATTTCCTAATCACCGGTTCTTTTCTTCTTAAATAGGAGGTGCAAATGTGAAGAACCTTAAAGAAAAAATGTTGATGCCAATGAAAGCCTGTACTCTGTTACCTGTACTCTGTACTTAGCTACCTGTACTCTGTTACCTGTACTCTGTACTTAGCTACCTGTACTCTGTTACCTGTACTCTGTACTCTGTTACCTGTACTCTGTACTTAGCTACCTGTACTCTGTTACCTGTACTCTGAACTCTGTACTCTGTTACCTGTACTCTGTTACCTGTACTCTGTACTTAGCTACCTGTACTCTGTTACCTGTACTCTGAACTTAGCTACCTGTACTCTGTTACCTGTACTTTGTTCTCTGTACTCTGTACTCTGTTACCTGTACTCTGTTACCTTTACTCAGTTACTCGTACTCTTTTGTCTGTAACCAAGCCATCTCCACCAGTCACATTAAATTTTGCTATATTATGTTATATTATACTGATATTAAGGTTGCTGTGTAATTTTACATCAAACCTGGGTTTCTGCTTTTTCTAATGCATATGGATCAGTAATGTTTACTCAGTATATGCGTACAGTATATATAAGTACATGAGTGCAGTATATGAGAACAGTATATGAGTACAGTATATTAAAATATGAATGCAGTACATGAGTGCAGTGTATTAAAATATATGAGTGCAGTACATGAGTGCAGTGTATTAAAATATATGAGTGCAGTACATGAGTGCAGTGTATTGAAGTATATGAGTGCAGTGTATTAAAGTATATTAGTGCAGTGTATTGAAGTATATGAGTGCAGTGCATGAGTGCAGTGTATTAAAGTATATGAGTGTAGTACATGAGTGCAGTGTATTAAAATATATGAGTACAGTAATCAACTGGTACTTCAGTCTCATTTTAGTCTTTTACTGTAGAACCAGTGAAATCCAGTCCCTATGATGAGCTGGTCGTGTCCAGTCAGAGACAGTTGATGGTGTGTGTGTGTGTGTGTGTGTGTGTGTGTGTGAGTGAGTAATTGTGTTTCAGAATGCGGACGAGCTTTTAGTCCTCTTATCTCTGCATCTGTGCAGCCGTCGAGGGGAAGTGCTGCATCTGTGATTGTGCGCATGTGTACGTGTTTGTGTGCGTGCGTGCGTGCGTGTGTGTGTGTGTGTGTGTGTGTTCAGTGTCCTGTGGGTCGCCACTGTCCTGGCTTAGCTGTAGAACAGGGGTCTGGCGATGTACTTTCACTTTTAGCAGCATCATAAACTCTCTAAGCTGCTTTCACCTACAGATGCGTTTGAGGACCCGCCCACCGCCCTACTGTCCAGGCCTTTAAGTCTGATTTATGAAAATAACCCGTGTTCTGATTGGCTGTCTCATTCAAAAAAAGCAGCCTGAGCTGAAGCACTATTCCTGCTGGGCAGATATATGTAAATGTGTTGTTGTCACAGTAGTGGTCCATTCAAAACAGGCAGCTAAGATCCCATATATGGACCGTGTTTGAATTTTACATCAAAAAGAAATGATTTTTCCCATGCTATGGGCGCTTCAACGGTAGCTTTAGATAGTTTTCTAACTGTATCTGGCTACCTGATAAAATAGGATGAAATTACTTGGACGAAGGACATTTGCATGAATAAAATCCCATTAGTGTGCATTAGCGTGTGATTGTGGTCTGTAACGGATTCAGTCCAGAGTGCTGTGAAGGAACTGATCGTGAGACCACAGGTCCGTCAGAGTTGTCTGAGCAATGTAACACCATCCACAGAGCAGACAACCTATTTAAATCCCCCATAATTCAGCGCTTGTGTTGTAAACCAAGTAATTTAGGACCCCAAACGGTTATGGTCAGGCTGCTCAGTGCAACGGGTTCCTGATGGTGTTCTGCAGTAGAGGACGCTCAGACTCAGGAGGGAACCGTTTAAACCTGCCTGTGAAATCACTTCCTCAGGGAGACCGTGTGTGTGTGTGTGTGTGTATGTGTATGTGTATGTGTATGTGTGTGTGTGTGTGTGTGTGTGTGTGTGTGTGTGTG
>JBBIGA010111010.1:0-10632 GCA_037576975.1 Alestes dentex | reverse complement strand
TTGAAAAAAGGAAAAAATTAAGTTCAATTTGGAAGAGTTACAACAAGCAAATGGCACCCATTCGGTGGAATGACCCAGTAGCAGTAGTAGTAGTCATAGCAGTAGTAGTAGTAGTAATAGTAGTAGTCATAGCAGTAGCAGTAGTAGTAGTAGCAGCAGTAGTAGTAGTAGTCATAGCAGTAGTAGTAGTAGTAGTAGCAGTAGTAGTAGTAGTATTGTTGTTGTTGTTTTGTTATTTTAATTGTTATTGTTATTATTATCTGCAATGTCTCATTGGCCTACTCTTTGTTCTATCATAATTATTATTATGATTACAGCTATATGATTACGTCTCTGGCAACAGACGTTTTGAATCTTGAATAGTTATTGTTGTTGATCCATCTTGACATATTTGTACTAGATACAGTCAGGTCAGTTCTGCTATTTAAAAAAGAAAAATATAAGATAGAAAGATTCTATATTTAGAGATATTTTTCAAATTGAAATTTTCAGATGGTTTTAAGCAGTGCTCATTTACATCTATGAGTGATCAAATGTTTTGCTCTTTAAAGCATTATCTCTATAGGTCTTATCACTATATGTCACTAGTGTCCAAAAGCATTAAAGGGAAACATATGAATCAATAATTTTGTTTTCATGATAGCAAAAAAACAGTGTGATGTTTCTGCATCTTAATTTCTAAATATGGACTTTAAGGATTTGAGAGAAGGGGATATTTTGAAAGTGCAGAATTGTTTACACACTACATCAAGCTCTTAATTCCAAAAAGTAAGGCACATTTTTCTATGAAATGGGCTTTTTAGAATACAAAAATAGCCATGGTTATGTTCAGAGAGCTGTTTATTATTGTAAACCCCGAAATCGTGCCACTCCACTTCTGCTGGATATTTACTGATTAATTACTTATATTTACTAATTGCATTTTATATAAAACTCCTCATAGCACAGACCTCCATCAAAACTGGATGTGTCTGTCATTAACTTGCCCAGATGTTGAGATAAGTTTGAATAGTGTTTTAACAGACTTAAGGGAAGGATCTGGGCATTTGTGGTGGGAGATTAACCCTCAAATAGGGTCAAGCTGGAAATAGGTTGAGGGTGAAAGTTCAATACACACAGGAGTTAATTCAAGAACACTGCTTCTTAATCCTGCTCCTGGGGACCCACAGCACAGTTTCAACCATTCCATTCTCCAGGGTTAGTAAAGAATGATATGTAATCTGCACTACGTGACTGAATCAGAGTAAAAAGCCTTTGAAAAAATGTGTAACTGGATCAAACTTTTTTTTTAATTGTTGCGTTTATGATGAATAACTGAGTACAGTGAAGGAAAGGTTTTCCAAAATGTCAAATTTAGACACTGTTCCCTGACCTCACCTCCCTGACTTCGCTGATTGACCATGTTTGGTATTTAAAGCTTGCTTCTTTTTTTTTTTTTTGGTCGGTGTATTTGAAGTGGGGTAAAACATGGAGAATACAAGTTGGTAAATGTGCAGTGTGTAATTGTAATAGGTCCTAGGGTCTGAGAGAGGTGCTTTATAAACTAAGCCTCTTCTCTTTCGTCTTCTTCTTTATTGTTATTGTTATTATTACCATTATTATTATTATTATTATTATTATTATTATTATTATTGTAATTATTATTATAGATACCCTATAATGAAAATCTATACAACCAGAATTGGTTCCAGTTGAGTGTAAACAGTTACACAATGAAATTCTTCTTCTGCTTTTAAACCATTCGCCAAGTGAAGCAGTGGCTAGCCAGCGACACAGCGCTAGAGGAGCTGTGTGGGAGGACAGCACCTTGCTCAGGGGTACCTCAGTGATGCCATTAGCAGTCCTGGGATTCAAACCCATGGCCTTCTGATCACAGGGTCAGCTCCGTAACCACCAGGCCACAAGCTGAAGAACAGCATTAAACTGCACAGAAAAGCTAATAGACATGAGTGATGAAAAGCCAATTCTCTGGAGTGATGCAGCTCCATCCAGTATCTTTAGGATTAAGTGGAGTGACTTTATGATCCATAGATCATGAGTACCTGATCAAATCCTCACAGCAGTGTCGGTGCAGAGGCCGATATTGACAAGCCTGTTGATACCCTTGACTTCAGAGACAATGAGCAGGTGTCCACAAACCTTGGAGACCTGTAGATAGTACACATAAGAAACTTTACATTCTAAAAGTGTGTATTATGTAGTTTGGTGAAACACTTTCACTGTTTAGGAAGAGAGAAACCAGGCACTGGGTGGTGAGGGTGGGGTGGGGTTCAGTTGTTGATAAACAGCGCTTTTAGTCCCCTCTGCCACATCCAAAATGTTGAAACTTACAAAAAGTATCTTAAATGAACACCTGCACCGAGGTAATAGCATTCTTCAAATACCTGGGAGGGAGGGAGAGAGTGAGAGAGACAGAGAGAGAGAGAGAGAGGAAGAGAGAGAGGAAGAGAAAGAGAGAACTGGTTAGACAGGCTTAGCTGAAACACTGACCTGAAGGAATGACCTAAAAGTTTCCTTGTCAGTCACATGAGTATGTATGAGTGTGTGTGTGTGTGTGTGTGTGTGTGTGTATGTGTGTGTGTGTGTGTGTGTATGTGTGTGTGTGTGCACATAGGTTGATTGGTGCAGATAACATGTGCAGTCATGCATGTGTGTTCATAACTAAACTTGTAATGGATAGCTGAGCTGTCATTTTACTCTCCACTTCTATACTGTGACACTTTCTTGAAAGTACTGAATGAGCAGTGACTCAACATACACACCCGCACACACACAAACACACCCGCTACCTCACACACTCCCCAATCACACTGGCACACACACTTAAACAGAGAGGAAGACAGGGAGGGAGAGACCTGACAGGTGTTCTTGTTTTTCAAGTTTCTGCGTTTCTCTATTAGACATAAACAAAGAATGTGAGTGAGAGCCACACACATACGCACACGGTAAGGTTTTGACATTAATGCTTTTTTATACTGTGTTTAATTACATAACTGCAGAGGTAATCGCTCAATTACAATGTTTTTAACAGAGTTAAATATGATTTTGTTGTCTACCACAAGAAAGGCTTCGGTATCAGTAATGAGAGTTTCTTGAACACATTTTTTTTCTGTCAAAGCATGGTATGCTGAAGGTAAACTTGAAGGTTTGGAGTTTGAAATGATCTGAAATAATCATCTAAGCAACTTTATGTGTTGGTGTTTAATTATAATTGCTTTCCTTTTTATGCCTAATTTGCAGAACGTGCTAAATATTGTGCTATATCAAGGAAAAACATGAATTAATAGTGTCAGTGGTCCAATACCCACTTAAAACTCCAGCCTTATTACATCTTAAGACTTACTATTCAGTAACTGCGTACACTGCAGTGCAAGCTGGTTTAGTTTTTATGAAGATAAAGATGAGTATGAACCCGCTGGTGTTTCTAGACCATTTATAGGGATGAATGAGTTGCCATTAATGATCAGTGTGAAAGAATCTTATAAAACCGTGAAGTTTAAAGGGGAATTCCACCTTTTTATTCAAATGTTCTGCAAAATTAAATGGCTGATGTTTAAAAAAAGTACTTCAGTGTTAAGAAATGCTCCACTATTGATGGGCGTGTCGAGACACAGTTGTGCACAGAGATCACAATGGGAACTAAATGTCCATTTAATGGCTTTAAAACCTTCCCCTCAGAAAATTACTATATTACACTGCTATGATTTTATCTGCGTTCTAGATATGGTAACCTCTGGTCCTTTTCACCTGTTGTGAAGAAATTTGGTAAATTTTTCTGCAATGCACAATTTCACATCCAACCCCTCTGAATATCTTTGTTTACATTTCAGTGACTGAATCATGGAGTATCAATTTTATAAATAAGAATTATAATAGTATAATTTACTATACCTTACTGTAATATTTTAAGATGTTTTAAGACATTAAAAAATAAAAGTAACTAAGTGGTACATTTCCAACAAATATTACTTGAATATTACTTTATTAAAATTCATAAAGTAGATAAACCCCACATAGTCACTTGCTGAGTGTGACTGATTCTACTGACGATTCTCAAATGACTCTTAAGTTAAAGGAACGGGACGAATGAGCCCACTGTGCTTCTGAAAAATCACATCTTTGTGAATGCTCTCACAGTTTGGTTTTACAGTTAAACAAGGCATTTCTGCATCTTCATTTTGTCCTTCCATGCAAGACGGATCTCCTCTTCACAGGAAATGTATAGTTAGTAGATGTCAAATGTTGGACATTTGCACTGTGCACTGACCAAATGAAAAATGAAGGCACCAACTTCTTGAACTGTGGATGAATGTCTTGAACTATGGATAAAAGCCTTTTCCATTTTAAAAGATAGAAGCTTATTTCATCAGATGCCTCCAAAAGAATAGAGTAGCCCAAAGGAGCTCTCATGTAGTTTCAGTTAACAGAAGTAAGAGTAGCGAAGTAAAATGGGCTCAGTACTGTGTACGCAGTTCCCTGCAGAACCGAATCAAAATGCTGAAGGTCTGCAGCAGTCCAGGTGCTGAAGCAAAGCTAGATAAAACACAAAAAACGGACAATGAGGGACTGAAGTGGAACTGAGAAAGACATAAACACAGATTTTACCAAGATATCTGCTGAAAGTCTTTTGATTATCAGCAGCATTAGGGTTAGGATTAGGTTAGGTGTGGATCATGTGGATCATAATAAATCCCACTCCAAGCTCATTAACTTATAGCCTTTTAAATCAGGTGAGTCAAATCAAATAAAACATGAACCTCCACAATGCTGTTATTCTTAGAACACTTTTGACTCATGTAAGGCAGGGAGTAGAAAGAAGTCAAAAAAGTCGACACTGTATTACGTATGTATTTATCCTTGCTGTCATGGATCTCCAAAACAGTAGCATAACTGGAGAAAACAAGAACATTCTTAAAGTAATGTAAAGATATTTTATCCCAAGTCATTTTGGACCATTTCCATCAGTCTAGTCATCATCTAATCTTCCCACTATGTAAAGGATGGCTGTGTTCAAATAATGTAGAAAAAGTGTTTGCTGAATTATGTAGAAAAAGATCGCAACAGAAGCTTTTTGATATAAAAGTTTTGTGCACAAAAACGACTCACTGACCTGCTAAGAGAAAATCCAGTCTGCTTCTGATTTTGTAAACCGGTATAAAGTAAGTTCTCTCTCTCTCTCTCTCTCTCTCTCTCTCTCTCTCCCTCAGATGGCTGCTCCACAAGCCCTTCCAAGGAAACAATCTATGCTCAAAGTTTTACCTGGACATGCTCATCCTAACAACATTCAGACTAACGGTGTGTACAGCAGTGTGTGTGTGTGTGTGTGTGTGTGTGTGTGTGCGTGTGTGCATTTTTGGAGCTTTAAATGTATGTGCAATAATATTAAGGCTTTATAAGTATTTTGAAAAGTATAGCCAATTTGTTACTTGTTGCTAAGGTTAAGGAATGGGATTGGTGTTGGGTACAGGCAGAACAACATTTAATAATGGCAAATAGTTAAAGTGACAACTGGTCCCCCTGTCCTCATGCACCCCTGCATAACTGTGTGTGGTCCAAAGAAGTGCCCGACTGAAGAAAAGTGTCTGTGAGGTTTGGTCTTGTTGTTTGTGACTCTTCTGCTTTTTTTTTTCCAGTAAATGTAAAGAAAAGACCTCAACACGTTATACATGCAGCACGAGAGGTGGTACGTGTCAATGAGTTTGTGTGTGCATTATCCATGCATTTTATATGTGGCTCTTATATCAAATCTTCATAACTCATACCTGCATAATTGACTGCTAATCTCTTTACATTTGTGTAGAAAATATTTTCTCTAAAGCTTCTGTTTCGGAGATTGGTTTTGAGTATTTATCAGTGATCTACACTCACTGTCCACTTATTCACTCCACCGACCGTAAAGGTGCACTTTGTAGTTTACATTTTCAGACTGGTCCATTATTCCTCTGCATTTATCAATGGTTCATCACAGGACCACAGATATTTGGGTGATGAGTCATTCTTAGCACAGTGGTGACACTGATATGGCTGAGGTATGTTAGAGTGTATTTGCAGCACAGAGTGGATCACACACACACACACACCAGGTTCTGCATGTGGGGGGTCCTGATCTGTAATTCTGAACTACAAAGTGCATCTATATCATCAGTCGAGCTGGTAAACTACACAATAAGGTGACAAGCAGGTATATGTGTGTTTGTGTGTGTGTGTGTGTGTGTGTGTGTGTGTGTGTTATCAGTCTTGCTGTTATCAAAACAAAACCTCATATCTGTATTTTTTTGTTTTTATTTCTATTTTTCAATACGTAACTTAAAAACACATACAGTGGTGATAAACAAAACCCAATACAGTGGTGATATACAGACATATAAAATCTCTTTATTTGTTTGAAAATTGCCCTGATTAAAAGCTTCTATTATTTGTCTATGTGTTACCTATATACCACCTTTCTATCAGGATCTACTAAACCACTGTATTGATGATGTGGAGCGCTTCATGGGCCGCTTGCAGCAGGCAGCCGAAGCTCGGAGTGCTGTGGAACAGAGCAAGAAGAAAGAGAGGAGCAAGAAGAAGAGCAACAAGAAGAAGCAGCAGTGTAAGAGAGGAGGGAGATGGAGATTAGGGTGGGAACACACCAGTAAAATTACAAACACGGTTTTTGGATGAGTAATGTGCAATTACTGTGTGTGTGTGTGCGTGTGTGTGTGCTGTAGATGACTTGATGTCAAATGAAACAAACCTTCCATCAGAGCAGGAGTTTGTGGATATTTTCCAGAAGATGAAGTATTCATTCAGTCTGCTGGTAAAGTTCTATTTCACAGTCACACTCTGATTATGATGACCATGCATTCTTCTCACCACAGCTTTTTTGTGTTTGATATTACAGGACCGTCTGAAGAATGAGATATCAAACCCAAGTTCAGAGGAGCTGCTGCATCACCTGTTTGTTCCTCTTGACCTGGTTAGTGTATAAATGCACACACACACACACACACATACACACACACACACACACACACACACACACACCGTGGCAGGTCTGATCTGATATGCTGATCAAGGTTCTGATACAGTTACTGTAAAAACCCAGAGCAGTCTGAATCAGCCCTTAGAAGCTTCTTGAATACAGGCCTAGGGACTAGGACTGAAAACTCTTGCCCAAACCTAAAACAGTTTTTCTGAGTTAAGCTTAACTACGTTGAGCATGCGTTTTGTCTGTTTCAAATACAAATAAGCAAACAGCAGAAACCTTGCACAACATTTTTCATTGCTTATGGACTCCTTGCAAAATCTGGTCAGAGTGATCATTTTGTATCAACAAAATCACGCTGGAGTGTCTGATCAAGCGATTTACTACAAAATAGCAGCAGCTGCTTAAGTATTTCATTCTACTGTATGATGCTACTGCACCTACAGTGAAGATATGTTTTCTCATTTGTGTTTTCTCATCACTTTGTTGGCCCCTCTGTGTGTGTAAAGATGATTTTACTGCAGCAAGTGAGAGTTTTACCTGGGCATATGCCCTGATTGCTTGTATGTGTATAAGGGTGATGGTGGTAGGGGTGGTGGTAGCAGTGGCTTTCTATTGGGTAGGATACTTGCCTCTGGACCGAGATGTCATGGGCTCGAATCCTACCTTCAGCACACCACCACTGGGTTCCTGAGCAAGACCCTTAACCCCAAGTTGCTCCAGGGAGACTGTCCCCTGTAGTTAGGGAATGGAATGCGCTTTAGGAAAAAAGAGTCTGCTAAATTATGTAAATGTTTACTGATGTGTGTTACTGATTGAGTGAATTATACCATTTCGTGGCATATATTCACGGTTTTGATTGACACAGAAAGTTTTGGGGGTGTTTTGCCAAGGTTTTTAATGTCACGCAGGCTATATTGGCTGGTTAGAGAATGTGGTTATTGTTTTGACAAATGCAGTTAAGTGCCTGAGAAAAACCATTATTGAAACTCACATTAAAAGCATATAAACAAAGCAAATAGAGCATATACATTGATTTAATTCATTCACTTCTATCACCACCATTGCAAAGAAAATCCAAGGCTGTACATTTCTGTACAATGCAGTGTTTCATGCCAAACCACTTTGATTGAGATCATCATTTTTCAAAAATCTAGTTATAAAAAAGTTAAAAAAAAAAAAAAAAACCCAAACGTTAGAACTTTCTCTTTAAACTCTTCAGAGGAGTAGCAATTAAATCACTAGTTTCTCAAGGGTGTGTCTGAATACAAGGCGTTCAGGTAAAGAACTGGGCTGGGCCATCATTGTTCTCCAAATAAAGCCTTATTCATTTCTAAGGCTTGACAAGGCTGTTTGCAAAATGGTTACATGTGCGGTAAGACTTTCATGCTTGATAGAAGTGTTGGTGAAATGCACAGCCTCCTACTGCCCCTGCAAGACTCTAAGAATGAAGGCAGACTAGTTGTGCCAAATAGTTTATCCAGTTAGATACAGCATCATCTATTTTTTGTGGGTATTGACATTACTTAACAACTGGAGCAGGACACAGTGGGATATTGTTGGGCATAAAGGTCCATTACTTGCTAGAACGATTAGCCTTGTTGGTTTGGTGCAAAACTCAATGTGTAAATTTAAATTTCCACCAAACTATTACATTGAAGAGCACAACATTGTGTGTTTGTGTGCTAGATGGTTAAAACCACAGGTGGTCCTGGCTTGGCAATGGATGTGTCCAGTCCAGCTCTGACCAGTGGAGCGCTCACACTGCTGCAGCAGAACCTCTCCCAAGAGGAGAGCGAGTTATGGGGCTCTCTCGGGCCCAACTGGACCCAATCACAGTCAGTATTACTGGTTTTCACACACTTTAAAAGCACATTGTTTTTTTTGCCTTCATTAGATTGTTTTATGTTGTGTTAATGTGTTAGCTTTTGGCATTTTAAACAAAACAGGCTATCTCTAAAATATCCTGTAAACCTCAGTAACACCAAACGTAAGCCTCACCTAAGCCATACCTTGCACCCAGACAACCTCACCTCACCTGTTCAACCTGACTTTTAGTACCCCATTATACATTAGGGCTGAATCTGAGGATATATATATGTATATGTATGTGTGTGCGTGTGTGTGTGTGTGTGTTTATCCAAGTTCCCAGCATGATAAGCAAGTATCACCATACACTCCAGTGTTTCTGGATGGCTGGCAGCCCAAGGCTTGTGACGCAGAAGGTCATGCTTTTGAAGATCCAGTTGAGTCGCAACACAAATATGAGGCCCAGCTAAAAACTCATCAGGTTGTAAGCACACGATCACACTTTCAAATTTAACTTTTGCCCATTAAATTACAGCTATCTGATTACACTCTTCCTGTCATTTCAGTTCGAGCCTAGCCAGGTTTCATCGCCTGTTGCACCGACAAATGAAAAGTGAGTGCTACACGTGTTTTTCTGCATAGGTAACATGTGGGGGTTTATTTTGAACAAAAGGGCATGTATTTGCACCTGCATGGGTGTATGCTTCTCGGCATGCCTTGCTCACAGTGTGTGCATGTGTTCTGCAGTGTGGAAAATCTGCCTTCCGAAGGGGGGCAGCTGTACCGCTGCAGTTACGACTTTGTGGCCCGAAACAGCAGTGAGCTTTCAGTGCTGCACGGAGAAACTCTGCAGGTAGACATACAACTCCACCCGGGATTTTATCATACCTGTGCTATACTTTCATCAAAGTTGCTTACAAAATATAGAGCTGGAGTCAGGGACATGAAGAAAGCCTAGTCTTGGAGTAAACTGCGGTGCCAGTTTAGATTAGAAATCTTTTTAGCCCAGAAGATGGCTTAATTTGTGTCTGAGTATCTGGTCAGTAAAGTCTACACTTGCTGGCTAATATATTAGAAACATGTTCCTAGTTGGCACACCTGATATATTGTTTTGAGTTTGTATAAGTGGTCAGATTCAGACTACAGGGTCACTTCTGGCTAAACAATTTGGTGGACAGGTACTGACCCTGTAACAATGTTAAACTTGTCACATCTGCACAATACACCTACAATTCTGTGCTGGGAATGAAGCACCATACAAATAATATCTGTTCATCAGTGATCCTACAGTTTTAGAGGCTCTTTAAAACTAATGGATGGGTTAGAGGGTAGCTGATAATTTGTGCAGTAACAGGTGGTCTATCGCCATTTATTAATTGTAATTCACTGTAAACCTGTATAGTAGGTGTTTCTAATAAAGTAGCCAATACGTGTAATGAACTGTAAAGTGAGTGTAAAGTATATTGCAAAGTTTCTCTCTCTCTCTCTTTACAAATGTCATTTTGTATTAATCACAACTGACCTATAAAAAGCCACCGAATATAATTATAAGTATAATGTGGATCACCAGACAACTGCAGTTTATGAAATGGATAAGTAATAAAAATCTGTGGTGTGCAAAAACGTCTGACTGGTCGTATACAATCTTAAGACAAGAAAAAGATGGCAAAAATATTTAGAAAATAATTCATTGTTGCATATAAAAATAACAAAAAATCTGTATGTTTTAAAACATGTTCTGTCGTATCTATCATTCATATCTGCTTTCTCCCTTTCTCCTTCTCTCTCTCTCTCTCTCTCTCTCTCTCTCTCTCTCTCTCTCTCTCTCTCTCTCGCTCTCTCTCTCTCTCTCTCTC
>JBBIGA010110989.1:0-10633 GCA_037576975.1 Alestes dentex | reverse complement strand
ATTCAGCCCATGAAGACTGGGGCCTTGGGGGGGTGGGGGGTTGTGGAGTTGACTGTTGGTTATTTGGGGAACATGTTACAAGACATGTAACATTAATTACACTGACATGCCAAAAACAAATGTTCTCACAATCATAACTAATAAAAATAAGCAAATCAGTTGTCTGGATAACAGAATGGAAAGAAATCATACATGATAAAAGATCTCACATTAAAAGCATGTAACACAACAAGTGTGAATAGTTCATTCAGGGTACTCACAGGCTTGAAGAAGATAAATGGCAGGAGAGAGACACCGGAGAAGAGTAGGGAATTTTCATCACTGAGGACACTGGGGTCGATGCAGATGAAAAGGGGACTTAAAGCAAAAGAAACAGTAAAATATTCAAAACTTGGTTTACAAAATAACCTTACAAAAGCTATTGTCATTTGGGTACACATACAAGCTAGTCAGTGACTCTGTAGCTCCCTCTTGTGTCACACATGAAGCACCTACACTTCGCAATTTCTTTCCTGCAAGCCTTTATTTTCTATTGCTATATGTTTTCAGTCTGCCACAGAGTCTCTTTGCATGTTTCAAATAGACCTGTCAACATGTTTTGATAAGCTACAGGAGCTCAGTTAATGACAAAATAGTGTGTCCAATTAATTTCCACTACTATAACTAACCAGAACATCAGTCTGTTCATAACAACAGAAGACTGTTTTCGTGGTCCCTGAACCAGTATTACTAAAATGATTTAGGAAGAAATTTAAGACCATCTATAACATTATATGTACACATCATGTTCAACTTTACCTGGTTTGCAATTAGTTGATGCCCGTGTGTCCCTGTTAGACTGAGATCCCACTCTGGAACTGTGGAGAAGTATAAATGCGGATTACAAAGCACCGTGCTATATCGGCTCCTGGTACGTTTTCCATGTATTTCAGCAAAATTCTGAACTTCAGTAATTACTTTATTTATGTGAAACACTAATAGCACTCCAAAACAAAATCTCTCTTTTAAGCATGAAAATGTTCCCCTTCAGTTTTATGATATAAGTGCACTTTATCAGTCAACCTAAAATCAAAATTAACCCCTTTTTACCTTGTCACTTGGTCATATTAAGCACAGCTGATCATACCCTTCTTTTCAAAAAGCAAGTCTTGCTTGCCTGTAACCTTTGATCAACGTGTGATCACTTTTGCCCATCTCCAACATGTCTTCTGGGTTGTGATTACATCACAACCGCAGGAAAACATTATATTGACCAACAACATCAAGTTTCACCTACTCACACACACCTGCCATGCTGGTCCAAAGATGGTTCACTCTGAACAACGCCATGATATGGAAAGGACATTGCTATGATTTCTAATTCATGCTCACTTTAAGTAATCAAATACTGCAAACTTTAGAGAGAAATACCTTTGATGTCGAAGAGTTACTTCTAACTTTGATATGTAGGCTTTCTGCTCGGTAATTTTTCTGTACAAAATAAAAAGAAAAGGCTTGCAGCTTGGAAGACTGATTTGTACTCCAACGTCATATTCCGGCTTCTCACAAAACACTTACTTCGACATCTGTTGCATCTCTTGCTGCATTTTGGTAAAGGTTTCCTTCATTTTTTCATTCTATAAATGGAAAATAAATATTCACAAAAATCTACTTTTTAAAATTACAAAAAGGTTTAAAAAAAAAGTAGAGGATCACAATAAACTGCAGTGATTTGACTTATGAAAACAACTCTTGCCTTCTGCTGATAGTGGGTTAGTAATCTTCTCTGGTGTCTTGCCTGGAACTGCAAAACCTAAATATGTGGACAAATATGTTCTATTTAAAACTGGATACTTTAGGGCAGCACAATGTGATGATACGCTATTATAGTGTCATATTCATACTTTTCTGAGCATTCTGCTGATATCAGATGTAAAGAAGAGTCCTTAAAAAACAAAGACCAACTGCAGGTTTAATTACAATGACAGTAATATTAAGCTTGTTTAACTGGAAGTAGTATAGCACAGCGTGTGAAACACTGAATAAAATAAATAAACTATGTACTCATAGTTTTTCTTGTATTTTCTAAATGTGGCACTACTGTTCTCTTTTGACCATTTCAGATGTAAGAAAAAAAAATCATTATCATATAACAGTTTTGTCATTTCACATTTAGGATCCATTATTATGTCAGACTATCAGTACTAATATAGCACAAAGGGGCAAAAGGTTAAGACTTTGGTAAGTGAGCATCACTACAGTAATCATCACCTTGCTTATCTCTGAGAGGTATCTGGTCGCAGTTGTGTTGATGTCTGAGAAAAGTGCCTTGACCTCTGAGCTGCTCTGAAATAAGACATAAACAAACTTACACATGTTGCGGCCATACAGGCATGATAGATACTCATAAACAGAAACCTCTGATGGTTCTTACTTTGTCGGAGAGTGGAGACAGATGACATTTAGCACTGCATATCAAACACTCGCCTTCTTTTCCTAAAAGTAATTGTGATCAGCAAACAAAGTATTACGGGGCCAGCTGGTGACACTGTAAAACTACCTAAAACCACTAGATGGCTGAACATTCAAACATTTGAGCTGAGATCATATTCCACAAGGAGGAAGGAGGTTTTACGAGACCACAGATGTAAGATCTATTGTCTATTACAGAAAATGTACTTCTGAACCTAAGCCCAGAGAGAGGCAAATTCATTGACTTATTCAGTACAAGTGATTTAGACCCATATTCAATTTGTTTTGATGTATCTGAACTGAGAACAATGTATGATTATTCAAAATCAGAATGTGTTACTAATAAATTTAAAACAAAAATATACATTTTGTCTGCAGAACAGATCTTGTAGGGGGAAGTTCAGAGTAGAATATCACACTTGATATCCCTAGAGACCCAATGGTATATACCGTACTGTGCAAAAGTCTTTGGTAGCTATGAAAACTGTCCAGAACTATTTATGAAGTGTTTTTTGTTTGTAAAAACAATACATTTCATTTTTAAAACTACAAATAAAAATTAATACAGGAAAAAAAGTACCAAAAATGTCTTATGAGTGGATTTGTTATATTTCATCAGCAGCACCTGCTTTAAATTAAAGAAGTATTTATTAGATATTATTAGATGTACTGGACAGATACTGAAAATACTGGGTTTCTAAAGGCAGGACTTTTGAAACCCTGAAAATAACCGGCAAATGAATAGCAGAAAGGTTTAAAGTTTTGAAATATATTTTAAGAAAAAGTTGAGTAAAAATCAAAATAAAACATTCGGCAACAATTTCTGAGTCAATATTTAAATTTAAGTTGATTTGTTTAACAGACCGTATAAGGAGCTTTTTAGTCTCATTCCTTGAGTCAGTAAAACAAAAGGGGAACACAAAGAAACTGAAATGAATGTGAATATTTTACAGATTCTACTTTTAACACAAATTATTTAATAGTTGTTTGATAAAGAAATGGCTGCTTGAATTAGGGTCACGTCATAAACTCTTGCCTACAGAGTGACATCTGGGTCAGCACCCAACTATCTTAATCTCATCATTCAGCCTTATGTTCCTACTCGCTCCCTCTGCTCCTCCAAGGAACATCGTCTGGCTCTGCCATCACCACACACAAGGTAAACCCAGTCTGCGCCCTTTTTTATTCATGGTTACCTGCTGGTGGACAAGAGCAGCAGAATCCCTCTCTAGCTTCAAAAAAGAAAGCTAATCCTAATGCACTATCTATCTTCTTGCACTACTCTTACTTAAGATTTAAGCACTATGTACTCTCCTCTGGCTCCCATACTGTCCCGGGTGTTTCCTTGTATTGCGAGTCGCTTTGGATAAAAGCATCTGCCAAATTAATGTAATGTGATGTAAACTGATCATTTGAATATTGATTTTATATATGATTCTTAGATGGCCTAAGATGTTCGCACAGTACTGTACAAACATGCAAATCTGACCTATAGTAAAATGAATGACTTCAGGTGTACTGCTCTAAATTACCTTTTTGAAAGCACATGTTGCAGATTATGTGACCACAGTTTGTCACAGCCAGCTGCCGTTCAGGTCCTGGAGACTTAAAGCACGAGTTACAGCAAACCCAATGGGACATATTCTGCATGGTTTAAGAAGTTGTGTAATCCACAGTATTATATCTAGTCCAGACACTGGCAAAATCTTTGTTAGAAACTGCTGAAGTAACTGTGTTTATACACCATATGGAGTAAAGTATAGGGACACCTGACCATTACACCAATAGTTGTTGCTGCAAAGATCCCCCTTTGCAGCTACAACAACTTCCACTCTTCTTGAGAGGTTTTCTATAACGTTTTGGAGTGTTTCTGTGGGGAATTTGTGCCCATTCATTCTGTGGAGCATTTATGAGGGCAGGCACTGATGTTGGACGAGAAGGCCTGGCTCACAATCTCCATTCCAGTTAATCCCTAAGGTGTTGAATGGGGTTGAGGTATGGACTCTGTGCGGGCCAGTCAAGTTCTTCCAACCATGTTTTTATGGACCTTTGTGCACTGGGGCACAGTAATGGTGGAACAGAAAAGGACCTTGCCCAAACTGTGTCCACGAAGTTGGAAGCACGGTGTTGTCCAAAATATCTCGGTATGCTGAAGCATTAAGTTTGCCCCCTTAACTGGAAATTAGGAGGCCCTGAAAAACTGGTGTGTCCCAATACTTTTGTCCTTATAGTGGAGCTCACCTATCCAACCTTTAGGTAAAGTGGTATACTGCTTTCTTGAAAATTGGTTTATAAATAAATGTAGCAACAGACTTTAAAGGCCTAAGAATTTATCTAAATAGCACTTAACTCACCCACGTCGTCTGAAAAGCTAGACTGTAGTTGAGAGACACATAGTTTGAAGGTTAGGTCTGATAGCCTCCTCCCTAGTATAGCCTGTTAGCTTCTCGCTAACGATTGATTGAAAAATTGTTTAATTTTAATGCGAAGGTGGCTCAGAAATAACGTAAAAATCTGTTTTGCTGTAGGGACAGTTCCTTTGCTTTAAATATCTTTGGTCGACTTCTGCGAAGCATCAACAATCCGGTACAATATCGTTAGCTTGCGTAGCTACCTAAATATTTAGAAACCGTGTGAAATGAGCAGGTCTTGATCTTAAAACTGTCCAGCAGACTTAAAACTGAATCCAGGCCACCCTAAAAACACATTTTCTGTACGGTAACGGTGACAAACACTTTATTTAGTCAGCATGGTAAATCATGGCTGTACAGAACTGTAAATAATATAAAAGACGCTATGAAATGCTCAATTCCAGACAAACCTACCTAACTGGAATGGTTCACAGTAGTGGTGACTGGAACCAGGTGTCTGAGGGTGAAGACATCTGAACATGCCCTCACAGAAAGGGTGTAATATGTAAAAATTACCCAAAGTGACCTTTAAAAAAAAAAACATATACCACTATTTTATCACTGTGATACATAAAAACTCAGGGTGAGTACAGGGTATACAGGGTGTTTTGGATAGTAAATATATGGGATATATGTGCACCCCCAAGTTCTTATCTCCACATTCTGATTTGGTAACTTTCTTAGATTAAATAAAAGACTATTAATACACTATATTGACAAAAGTATTGGGCTAGGGTTTGGGCTAGGCTCCTTATTCTCATTACTCCTTACTTTTAACGTATGGCAAATTTTAATGCTTCAGTATACCAAGGCTTTTTGGATGCCATGCATCCAACTTTGTGGACACAGTTTCTATTCCAGCGTGGCCGTGCTCCAGTGCACAAAGCAAGCTCCATGAAGACATGGTTGGATGAGTTCAGTGTGGAAGAACTTGACTGGACTGCACAGAGCCCAAACCTCAACCCATCTGTCACCTTTGGGACAAACTGGAATGGGGATTGCGAGCCAGAATGAATGGGCGCAAATTCCCACAGAAACTCCAAAATCTTGTGGAAAGCCTTTCAAGAAGAGTGGAAGTTGTTATAGCTGCAAAAGAGGACTAACTCCAAACTAAGGTTTATGTATTTGAATGCAATGTCATTAAAGTACCTCTTGGTGAATGTTCAGGTGTCCTAATACTTTTGTCCATATAGTGTATAATTGTTTTGCATCCTAATGGGAATTGGCTAAATGGGAACCATTAGAAACCACTAGTTTCCTTTAAGTTCCATTATAAATCCATCAAACGTCTCCAGAATCAGCCACAGGTCATGTTTCATACAATTAGGATCTTTACATTGTGATATCAACCTACAGAATATAGTTACAAATTAGATATCATTAAAAACACTAGGAATCAACAGAACCTTTAAATGGTTTCCATAAGGGTTCTCTGCAACTGAGCATTTTACTCAATTTCAAACTCAAAATAATGTTGTTTACATCTTAGTGATTGAGTTTTGCGAAGATAAAAAAAAACAGTGAAATTCCACTTCACATTAAGTTGTTAAACCAACTTCTTTTCTATAAGAAAGTTTTTCATGCTTCTCATTTGCCAGAATCCAACAGCGAGGAGGATAGACGTCTGGATAATTGCCCACCACAAAACGTTTCCATTTGTTTCTTCACTCATCTGGCGAAAGGTTTCCTCACGCTCCTGAAGGTAACAGAGCAATAAACAGTTACAAATTGCACTTAATATCCTGCAAATCAGTACAATTTTGGAAATGTGGTCAGAATTACAATTATGTTTGTTTTTGAGGTCAATCAGTCCATTACTAAAAGGTTTCTCCATCCTCACCCGCTGGAAATCTTGCTGCTTGCTAATGTACTGAATCTGGTCAAGAAGGTGCTTCATTTTGTACTCCAGTGTCTTGAAGGTGTCTTTTGTCTTCTCAGCACTGGGGTCAATGACATGCTCTCCCATCTGGACATCTAGATGCACCTTCTGCACACGAGAAGAGAACCTTTCAGAGAATGTTTTTTTGTAAATGGTGAGTGAATGCGAAGAAGAATGTGAATGATCTCCTTGTAAAGATTCTAGAAAGAAGTGTTAATTTGGTAAAGAACTTTTAGATTATTTGAATGTTTTTTAACCCCTCCATAGAATAACTATCTTAGTTCTTGAGTGACCATGTTATTGGTGTAGCATGGTGTGGCTGGTAGGAAAACAGAACCCCAGTCTGCTGTGTGGAGCAGACAAATTTAGGATAATGTTAGGATGGATGTTTAGCTTCCTGCTTAAAGAAAACACTTAATTTTGATTTTCATGATAGGATCGATTCTTAATAACATACATCAGGATCAGAATGATCAATATTTAAATACTGAGATGTCCAGCCCTACTCAGTTCACACACACTTGAATAGGTCACATTTAATGTGTAATCCAACCGAATCCAACTCACGAGCCGTTCATCTGCGAACACAGAGAATCTGGTAGAGTTTGATTTCACACACAGGAAATGCTGACCAGACGCGTGAGATGTGAAGGTGAATTTTCCATATCTACCAAAACGTTTCATCAGCAGTACCTATGTGCGATAAAAGAAAGGCAATGTTTTTTTCTGGGTGCTGTCAGGTGTCACAAATGAATATAAAATGTACACTACCGGTAATAATTTGCAATAATTTCCAACCTCATTGTTCGGGTCTTTGACAGTGACAGTTAAACCAAGATGTGGAGAGTTTTCTTGCTTTTTTCTATCCCAATGTTCCACAAAGAAATAACCTGAAAACGAGATCATCCAGTAGCTCAGGGTTACTTTTGTTTTGCTGGTATCATTCTGTAAGTGTTCCACAGTTTACACATTGAGAAAATATACTAACAATCTACCACAATGTCCTATAACTAAAATACAGGAAGTCTAGGAGGCCACACAAGCAGATATTGAAAATGCATCTTGTTTTACTTCACCTGTGACAAGAGTGTCCTCTGGAATCTCCTCTATGATGCACTTTTCCATCTGTTGCGCCAAATCAAAGTACATCGCCGAAGTCAAACTCACAAAGAATGCGATAGAGAGGTACGTCCAACTGGAATTCATTGTAGTGACCTTTAATATTGTCCAAATGTGAAAAGAACAGAAAACAGGAAAGCAATGAAATGCACAAGATGGATATCTACAGGAGTGTGTGAAAAGTCCACCTGTAACTTGTGTGTGTTCCTCTGTGCTCAAACAGAGCTGTTGGAAAGAGAGTGATAAGACCGCAGCAAGTGCTCAACTGTGTTGATAAAAAAAACCTAAATAGTTAACCTATTAGCTAGTTAGCATCATGAATGCCCCTGCACAAAACACCCCTGGCAATTAGGCTGATTATACTTTGGTTTCGGTGATAAATATCAGGACTAAAAAATTATAAACCTTCATGACGTTTATAAGGTTGATAATTGGTTCTTCCTGTTTGTTTCCTTTAAGAGTGGGTGGTTCTTTAGAGAATAATTTCTGTAAATGACATAAAGATGTGTAAAGGCCCAAGAAAAAACCCTCTGTTGGCACAGAATATTGATGTGTTAGATGTGGTTCTTTTAACTTTTGATATATTCTTCACACATCTTGAAAAAATGGTACTTCTGTGGCTGTGCTTTCTAGTCTTCATCTTGAAAGTCCAGGAGTGGCAGGAATGGCTTGCTGATTGACTGGAATGTTGGATCAGGTGTGTTAGGGCAGGGTAAACACTAAGATTTAGAACCAAGGCAGCATTCAGACCTCCTATTTGTTCATAGGGAGGGGAAAGGTGGTGGTGACAAATTTGTTTTTGGTGAGGTTGGGGGATTCTCCATTGGAACCCAACTCCATTGTGGTTGGCTGTTTCACCAGAGCATGCATGGCAATCATTTGTTGTTGCTGAATGCACCTCTGTTTGGAGGAAGCAAAGACAAAAAGTTAGCAAGACAAAAGACATGGGTGGCCTGAGATCTGAGTCAATTGTGCGAGTAAGAGTTGGCAGCCCAGGCTGTCATTCACCAAACATGTCTTGCCTGATTGTACTGAATTCTTACTAGGACAAACTTTCATTTCAGATATCTTCAATACAGTTGTTACTAGTCATAATTCTCATTTTGGATATCAAAAACTTAAAAAGACTCTTCAGATATCTACAATGTAATTATGACTAGTAACAACTGTCTTGAAGATCTGAAATGAAAGTTTCTCCCAGTAAGAATTGTATTTCAGATATCTGTAATGTTCATTGTAGATAGGAAGAATGTCGTTTTGGATATCTAAAAGTCAAAATCCAGTAGACATGAATGAGGTAAAGTGACGTAATTTGTACTAGGGAGAATGATGCTTAAGATATCTGTAATGTTCATTGTAGATAGGAAGAATGCCATTTTGGATATCTGTAATGTTTATTTTGACTGGGAAAAACTGAATTACGGATATCTGACATACATATCCACTCTGGCTATTAAATGTTAAAACGGCATATTCTTCCTGTCTGTTGGGTATGACAAAACAGTAATAGTGTAGCAGAAATTAGACAAATTGCCCATTGCAAAAACTGAGTGACAGGAAAAATAAAATATGAATGGAAATTTGCTGCTCCTTTGTTTATTTCAATGCCCTCATTGTTCCTTTTTAATCAAAGGGTACATCTAGGAATAGACCTGTCCTAATTATAAAAATCATCTCATTGCAGGCATTTGAGCTAAGTGTGTTTATTCAAGCTGACCACAGGTGTTTTCCACAGTTTTTAGAATGTTTTATAGCCACTAAAGTTCATATATTGTGGGGTATTGTGTGAGGAAGATTGTGAAAGTGTGAATTTTGGGCAAACTATGCTTTAAAATACCAACAACAACCATCTTGACAGGAAACAGTTTATTTGTTAATATTTACAGCTTATATGTACAATGTATTGCAGTGAATGTACAAACGTTAACAACACATACAGCACATTATAGACAAGATTGAATTACTTACTTGATTTGATTCTGGATTGGGCATCAGTTCATATTTTGTTACTTTCCATCACATCAGAACGCTTATTTGGGCACGTTGATTTTGGCAACAGTGTGATGCTTATGATGTAGCCTGGTATGCTAGCTTATTATGACCTTACTGACTTCCTCAGCTGAACCTCAAGATCTGTGCCATAAGCTGTATGGAATGCCTAAGTCAGTTTGGAAATATCGGTTTGGCATTTGCTACTAACATGGTATGAAATTGTGATCTTTGTGAAAAGCTTTCGTTTCAGTCTGCAGTCCAAACCACATTGTGGCTTGCATGGATGTGGCACTAGGGCTGAGGGGAAAATGTAAAGATTGAAGGCTTCATTCCTCAGACCCTCACACACAGTTGTCAGGGACACAGGCTTTCTCCTCCTCCAGCGGAGGGCAGGCTGCTCCGTTGTTAGCCGGCTGTATATGAATGTAGCGGGTCCGGTATCTCACTCCTTTCTCACCACACTGACCTTTGCAGAGACCCCAAGGTGACCAGGCAGACACCTCACAGTCAAGAGGGGTATCTGAGGACATAGACAGTGGAAGCATTACAGCAGTGCGTGGGCAGAATGTGGACATGTACTGATATTAAGAAAGTGTGACTCATGAAGTGTGAGTAAGCTTCTCAGCACTCTGGGGAAATGTATTAATTAAAACCATTAACTCAGGGGTGTCAAACTCCGGTCCTGGAGGGCCGGTGTCCAGCATAGTTTGATGGTTCTCCTCCTCAAACACATTCACTAAACCTGACAATTAACTGGCGAGGTGAACCAGGTGTTTCTGAG
>JBBIGA010110978.1:0-10634 GCA_037576975.1 Alestes dentex | reverse complement strand
TTTTATTTCTTTTATTCGCCTGTATTCTATAGTAAAGTACTCTCTCTCTCTCTCTCTCTCTCTCTGTGTGTCTCTCTCTCTCTCTCTCTCTCTCTCTCTCTCTCTCTGTGTCTCTCTCTCTCTCTGTGTCTCTCTCTAGGTGACGTTCACTCGGTGTCTGTACGCTCAGCTGACGCAGCAGAGTTTCACGCCGGACCGGAGGAGTGGGTACACCCTGCCCCCTCGCTCTCACCCCCAGTTTAAAGCTCACGAGCTGGGCATGAAACTGGTGAGTGCCGTCCCCACAGCTCAGTTTACGTAACTCTCGGGCTGAGTATTAACGTGTCCCAATGAACTGAATTTGCTGGCCTTTTTAAATGAAAGAATTCAATGAAGCACTGTTAACACAGTTTATTCCACACCATTCCACACTTTAAACTTCTTTTTATAGGGTAAGCAGCCCTATACATTCACTACACAAGTTTTGCAGGGACCCACAAACACCCTCTCCACTTTATTTATGACTTTATTATGACAGTTTATCCCAAAATTCTCAATTCAGTCTGTATTCATGTCTTTCCAGTTTGAGAAGTGTTTCTCACTTCTCAAACGTGTATGAACAAGGTGTGCAAGCACACACTTAATGTAGACTTTAACCCATACTTTAACATGTGCTTGAGAAATTCAGAACGACGTCACATTAGTGTGCACCTAAGACCGTGAGTGAGGTTATGAATGAATGGGTAGATTTTTTTTTCAGTCTTTATCATTCTGCTTGTTTTGCGTCAGTGTTTACTTAAATATTTATTGGTGTCTCTCAGGCCCACGGCTTTGAGATCCTGTGCAGTAAGAGCAGAAGGGCAGCGGAGGGTCAGGAGGCTCCAGTCAGTTCTGATCCGCGCTGGAGAGGCTTTCTGGCCAGTCTGCAGAAGAGCGGCTACTTCAAGGTGAACCAAGATAAAGCCTTAGTTCAGAACATTAAGACAAGCAAGATTCACTCTCCAGCAAAATAATCTGATTGTGTGCGTGTGTTTGTGTATATATAAATATATGTATATATAAATATATGTGCGTGTGTGTATATGCGTGTGTGTGTGTGTGTGTGTGTGTGTTCAGGGTGAACTGGAAGGTTCTGTGCTCTATAAAGAACTAATGGCCTCGGCAGAGAACTTCTTCAAGCAGTCAGTCTCCAGCACACGCCGGTGAGAGTCCACCTCAGTCTCTCCGTCTCATTCACGTCCATCTCTCTGATTCTGGGACCTAAACCAGCTTCCCACCGTCAGATAGACGTGTGGTGATGTTAGTCCTTTTGATCAGTTTCAAGCAGCTTCATGTATTTCTAACATGGGGCGATTTCCAACATGAGTTTCTTTTATTAAATGTATGTATTTCATTGCTGTTGACACAATATTTTTTTGGCACTTTTTGTTTTAAAAGTATTTGTACTTTTTGCAAATCTATCTATGTATTTATTTATGTCATGTCGACCCGAGGCATTGTATCTCCATTTCTGGCTCTTTTTTTATTTTAGAATTATTTTTAAATCTGTCTATCTGTCTTTCTCTCTCCTCCTCCTCTCCAGTTCTAGTGTTCATGATCCAGGTGAAGAGGTGCTGCGGGAGTTAGAAAGCGCCTCCTACAGTCTGGAGGAACTGAGGAAACTGGAGGCGCATCTTCCACCAGAGGACAGTATGTTGATTCCCTTTCATTATAACCAGCCGCTGCTAACACATTCTTTAGGAGCACGCTGAAATTTTGTCCATAGGAGGCTCTGCAACTGACACGCTTCGAATTCCAACACACTCTTTCACCAAAATATTCTGATGTAAAGGTCCAACCTTTATGGAAATTCACATGCCGTCTCACTACCGCATTCTTTGGATTACCACCGAATTTCGTCCATAGAGGGCGCTGCAAATTTCACACGTTTCAGTATCTTAACACATTCCTTTGGCAGTTTATTCTGATGTAAAGGTCCGAACCTTGTGAAGATTCACATGCTGCATGACTACCACATTCTTTGGATTCCCACCAAATTGTGTGAAATTGTATCCCTAGCGTGCTCTGCAACTGACACATTCCAATATCTCAATAACTGATTAAGTTAAAATGTTAAAATTTGGTATTTGTAGATTTGGCTACATTTTCTCACATTTGTTCACTCAGCAAAGTGGCCCGCAGCAGCCAGTCTGCATTATCAGTAAATGCTAAAGCATCTGACAGGACAGTGAGGTGTCTCTTTGCTGCCCCCTGCAGGTGATGACTGGCTGAACATCACTCCTCAGGAGCTGGAGAGGCTGCTGGAGGAAAGGGGGGGTCGAGGGTTCGTGGTAGCGAGTGAGGGACAGGAGAAGGAAGAAGAGGCTGGCTACAGTCTGGTGGCGGTGACGCAGGGGATGAAAAAATTCATCAACGCCGTGTCGTCACACGAAGGAGCTGAATTCCCACGGTATCGTCATCATGAACCCTTTGCAACATGCAGCATTTTCTGTGGGGTGTTTATTGTATTTTTCACATTTTAGAATAATCATTAAGACATCAACACACTCTAACTAAGTTACTTTCTCTATTATTTATCCAAGAAACAAGTTTCAAGCCTTTTTTTTTTTTTTTTTTTAACAAAATGTGTTTTAAATAAGGAAAACCATTCAGTTTGTGTGTGCAAACAGCAGTGATGCTTCTTGAACGCTCTTGTGTAGAACTAAGCAGCTTATCTTTGGGGTTCAGGACTTGCTTGTTGCAGCCCTTCAGTTTCGATCCTGATGCAGTGACCAGTGCAGTGGACAGATTGCTGGGTAGGTCAGGCCTCTCTTTCTGTTATACTGAAAGAATATGTTCATGCTGTGTGCTTTTCACGTATAGACACAGTATGACTTTAAACTTACCCTCCCTTTTCCTCCGTCTTTTGGGATGTTGGTGCTTTTCTTAAATTCTTTTTTTGTTTTTGTTTTCCATATATTATAGAAGTAGATGATAAAATACAATATGGTCAAATGCAAAAGTTTGTGTACCCCTTTCATGTTATTTGATGAGGGGTACACATCAAATGTGCATGATAAATAAATGCACATAGTTTACAGAGAACACACTTCTCCACACTTTAATGCACTGTTAATAGTCATGGCGCAATACAAATTTAGCAAATAAATGGAAACCTAGCAAGGAAATGGCATGTTTACCTTTGTTCCCTCTGAAACATGTAATCTGACAATGGGTATTTTGCATTTTTATAGTGCATGCAATATACGCATGCCCAAACATATGACTATATATGTACATATGTATGTACAGATATATATGTGTGTGTGTGTGTGTGTGTATGTTACATGCCGGCTGGAGCTAAACTCTGTAAGAAACCCTGCAGGAATGTAGTGGTAGCTGGTGATAAAGCCCTGATGATGAGGAGTGAAATAAGAGTCACGGTTCACAGGTACCAAGGAGGAGGAGCTGGATTCGGATGACTTGGAGGACGAAGAGGATGACGATGATGAGGATGCTGATGAAGATGAAGAAGCAGGGTCCCAGGAACAGGCCGGAGCCGAGACTCTGGGCAGTTTGAGGAGATACATGGATGAAATGGACGAAGAGCTCCAAACTACAAACATCGCCAAGAGTTTCACCCACAACGGCAAAGTAAGTACCCTAACAGTTAAACAGACGTCTAACAGACAAGGAGAAGCCTTTTCCTGGACTGCAGCATTCTGAACGGAGATTCTGCATTTTAAAGAAGAGTACAGTCCATGACTAGGCCTAATATTGCTTTGTTTTCTTAAATTCATCAATTTTGTGATATCACAGCCATGAAAACATTTACATACGACTGCCCTAACTGAGAATTTTCATTAGCAGCACAAATTTCATTAGCAGCACAGTTTCGGTAGCTGTGATCGATGTCCCAATGTCTCCAGCAGGGCGGCGACACCAGCAAAGATGCAGCCAAAAGCGCAGAACAAGCAGAGGAGGAGCTCCAGCCTTTGGATGTGGACCTGAACCTGGTCACCAATCTGCTCGAGTCTCTGGCCTCGCAGGCCGGCCTCGCTGGACCCGCCTCTAACTTGTTGCAGAGCCTGGGCATCCACCTGCCTCCAAACGCTGACCAGTCCTGAGCCGCCCAGTCCTGAGCCGCCCAGTCCTGAGCCGCCCAGTCCTGAGCCGCCCAGTCCTGAGCCGCCCAGAGACTGAATTTTGACCTTGTTTGCTTGTTTCTTGGTAAGAACTTCAGGATGGACTTCCCAGTGTTATGTCACATCCCGTAACATAAGGATTGAAATAATAGTTAGTCTTTTCATGGTCCAGGGGTTAGAAATATTCCAGATGAATGTATTTTTGTACAGTATTTTGTATGGTTAATACACTTGGGCTCACATGACGACCAGTTCAAATAAATTTTCTTTACTTTGGAGTAGTAACATGTGGTTGGTGGACGGATGAGAAAGAAGATACAGCGTTTGAACTGTCCAATGATTAACAGGGATTGCTGATAGTGTTACATTAACCAAGTTCACACAGGAATTCCTCCAACACAGAGTCAGTCATTGGTGATTTTAACCCGTCACGCTTGTCTTCGAAAAGTCTGTCAGCTTTTAAGCTACCTTTGTCCAGCAGGTGACTTTTTTTTGTACTTTACTGGGTTGTTTTTTTGGGGAGAACGTATAGTCGGATCAAAACAAGTCATACTTGGAGTCAATCAACCAGGACCTGTCCCATATTTTTGTCCCATTGGTATCTCAGGTTTGCTTCTTTACTAGACAAATGAATGTAATACATAATGCAAGCCTATAGTCCAATAAGTCCATGTCATTAAAACATTGACGTTACAGTGCGTTTATTTGGTAAGTAATCTGAAATACAGCTGCCTGTGCTGTACTCTGGTCCTGGAGGTCTGATGTCCAGCACAGTTTAATGATTTGCTCAGACACTCACTTGTTAATGGCCAGGTTTAGTGAGAGTGTTTGAGGAGGGGAGCTACCAGACCGTGCTGGACACTGACCCTCGAGGACTGTAACTAAGGACCCCTGCTTTATAGAAAATACATTGTTAATACAATATTTTGTATAAAAATGGACAAAGAATGTTACTTAGCCACCATCTCGAGGCCTGAATTGCATCTGTACATCCATTTTTATAGTTATGAAACGTCGTATAGGATCAGAAACTACATTGCATGTCCAAAACTTTGTGGACAACTGCTTTTCCAGTGTTTCTTCTGAAATGAAGGTTATTAATTGGACAGTTTGTCCCCTTTTGCTACAGTAACAGCCTCTACTCTTCATACTAGATGTTGGAACATTGCTGTGAGGATTTGATTGCAGCCACAAGAGCATTACTGAGGTCAGGTGCTACTTTTGAAAGATCAGTTCTCGATCACAAACGACACTCCAACTCATCGCAAAGGTACTGGATGGAGAGTGGATTTCCACCGGTTCATAGTCCAGTACTGGGGGTGGTTATACCCCTCAAGTTAACTGGAATGATGATCTTAGGCTCATGTTACAGAGCATGCCATTGTACTGGCAGTGCTTTTCTACACTGCAATGGTTTGTGACCTGTGGGCCCTGTCCCCCCGCAGTAGACTGTTGGTAATACTGCTAGGAGGCGGGTGGCTGATGTACAGTACAAGCATTCAGCCAAACAATTTTCCAAATGAAGGATATTGTTGTGAAAATGATTTTTCAATAATTACATTTCTCTTTCAATGGAAAATCTATATCCACAATTCTGACCCGTAGCCCAGGACTAGGCCTAATCCCTAGGTGGTATTGGCCTAGTGGGTAGGATACTTGCCTCTGGACCAAGAGGTCATGGGTTCAAATCCTACCTTCAGCATACCACCACTGGGTTCCTGAGCAAGACCCTTAACCCCAAGTTGCTCCAGGGAGATAATTATTCCATAATTACTGTAGTTAGGGAATGGAAGTCGTTTTGGATAAAAGCGTCTGGACTGGTGTGCTGAAACCAAACCGACCTGCAATAACAAATTACAACCTCTAGCCCAATGGCCTGTTTGCTCCTAACTAATAAAAGGAGCTACCCATCAGTGCTTTCACCACCACATTAGACAAACATACCATGGGGTATATTGCTGCTCTGGCAGTTCACATGCCGTCCACTTTATGAGCAACCCTCTCCCTGTAGAGACAGTCGCTTGTGGTTCCTTTATAATCCGGTGTTTGAGTCATGAAACCGTTCGTTCCATAATTACTGGCATCCTTGAATAAGAAATTGTCGATTATTTTTGGTAAAACCATCATACAAATGTCTTTGTGGTTCATTAGTTCACACTGGAAATATCACATAAATGTTTTATTAAAATACATCTAAGAAAACAAATATTTTAATACAACTGAATTATAAGACCCCTGCATTTTAGTACTTTGTCCCAACACAATTGCATTCGCTTTTCGCTCATAATGTCTGATGAGACTGGAGATGTAGTCGGCCTTAGGAGTGGCATGACCACGTCAAAAGCTTCATCACGCGGCACTTGAACCATTTCTGTTTAGGTTTTTCGTTCATTTGGACCTCCGACCACAGCCCAGTTTAAAACCTCCTGGCACTTCAGGGAATCCATGATATCATGCATCCTAAAAAGGTAACCAGGGCAGAACGTCACAGATCCAATACAGTGGAGGTGAGGTTTTTCTGGATGGTCCCAAAATGCGAGCATCCTCTGCAAAATCTCCAACTGTGAACCTCTAAACGTCCTCCTCCTTGATTATGGGCCTGAGTTTCAGACACCGGTCCTGCCCTGCCCAGCGCGAGCTACAGCAGGTTGAAGAGCGGCAGTGTGAGGCCCCCGGCCGAGTGAAGCAGAGCCGCCGCCACGGCGGAGAAGCGCAGGGCCGTGAAGTCCACCAGCAGGATCTGCCCGGCGCCCAGCAGCAGCATGCCCAGCATGTAGCCCAGGAAGAGCAAGCTGTGCCAGTTGCCGTCCACGATGGCCCGCTTGCTGTCCGGATGCAGCAGACAGAGGAACCCCAGCAACAGGCCACGGGACACCACCAGGGTGTAGTAAAGGTCAAAGGCGGAGGTGTGGCCCGGCTCGGACTGAGCTACCTTCGCCAGCCAGGCGAGAGAGAGGCTGTGCAGGAAGACGCTGAGAGGAGAGTAGAAATACTCCAGAGGCTCGATGGTATACAGGCCCTCACACACTGAAAACACACATTCACACACACATTAATAAGGCGGTCTGATATTCATATTCACTTCAGATCACATTCTGGGATTTCTTGTTTTTAAAAAATCAGTGGTATTCCTCCAGGCAGCTCCTCGAAGCATCACGATAGCTTTCACCACCACATTAGACAAATACGCCATGGGTTTTATTGCTGCACCGGCGGTTCACATGCCATCCACGTTATGAGCAAGCCTTTCCCTGTAGAGGGTTATATTGTTCCCAATGGAACCGAAAGATGACTGACTGCTTGTTTAAATCACTTAAATGTAGATTCTGCACAAGTAAATACCACATTTCATTGTAAATGTAACAGACAGGCTTTAATAGGTACAATGAATTCATGGGCAGAGCTCTATAATGGGGAATAAGCATCCAGAGCTCTATAATGGAGAATAAGCATCCAGGGCTCTATAATGGAGAATACGCATCCAGAGCTCTGTAATGGGGAATAAGCATCCAGAGCTCTATAATGGAGAATACGCATCCTGATAGGTTTAACTGTATTGCTCTCAATGGAACTGAAGATGACTGACAGCTTGTTTAAGATTATACACCACCAGTAAGCATTAGAAACCACCACCAAAACATGCCTTAGATGATCAACTATGTTTTAGGTAAAGGGAATATTGTGTAGATGTGATTCAAATCAATTTAATGTAGATTCTACACAAATGACGCCTTTTATTGTGAAAGCAATGAACAGGCTGTGATGTAATGAATGCATGGAGAACAAGCAGCTGGGCACCTTCGGTTCCACTGGGAGCGATGCCGTGTGATATTCATAATCACTACATTCTGGTAATAATAATAAATTAGCTTCTTCCAGACAGTTCCTCAGATAATCATGATAGATTTAACTGTATTGTTCCCAATGGAACCAAAGGCTACTGCCTAGTTTAATCACTTTACTGTAGATGAAATACCACATCTCATTGTAAATGTAATGAATAGCCTTGAACAATTGCAATGAATGCATGGGCAGTGGCCTATAACAACCAGTCACTTTCAGTTCCATGGGGAACAATGCAGTTAAAGCTATCATGATGCTCCGAAGAACTGTTTGGAAGAATAAAGCTGATTTATTATTAGAAATCCCAAAATGTAACGATTATGAATATCACACTGTATTGTTACCAGTAGAACCAAAGGTGACCGACCACTTGTTCATAAAATGTGTTATGATATTCATAATTGTTACATTTTATAATAATAATAAATAATAATACATTTTATTTATAGAGCGCTTTTAAAGGTACTCAAAGACGCTTTACATAGAATTGGAGATACAATAAATTTAAATTTTACATTAAAAACACTTACATATAATCAAAAAGTTTAAAACAAAACGTATTTAAAACTTACATAGGAGGACAGCACAAGTAAGAACAAATGAATGGACCAGATGAACACATGCATGTGGGTGAGAGAGCAGTTGTTAGAGGCTATAAGCAGGTTTGAAGATTTTTGTGATTTTTAATAATAAATCATCTTTATTATTGAAGTTCCTGAGAGCATCATGATAGCTTTAACAGTATTGTTGCCATTAGAACCGAAGACGACTGATGGATTGTTTAAATTACCTTATTATAGATACTACTAATTAAATACCACATTTTTGTAAATGTAATGAACAGGCTTTAAAGGGTGCAATGAATGCATGGGCAGAGTTCTATCATAGTGCTTGTTCATACAATGCAGTATGATATTCATAATCATTACATTCTGGGATTTCTAATAATAAGTAAGCTTTATTTTCGGAGCATCACGATAGCTTTAACTGCATTTTTTCTAATGGAACTGAAGGTGACTGACTGCTTGTTCTCCATTAAAGAGCTCTGAACTCTGCACTCCCCCAAGCCTGTTCATTACATTTACAATGAATTGTGGTGTTCAGTTGTGTAGAATCTACACTGAAGTGATTCAAATCACATTTATTTTTGGTGATTTTAAATGTTTCTCTTGTTTGATACTGGATCTATTCAGTTTCTAATGCTAATTGCTTATCCAGCAAGCATCATGCAAACTATAAGACTACTTGTCATCCCATGCTATTGAGTAATCTTAAATGTACAATTCTGTAGTTTCTAATGTACTTATGAGTACAAAACGAAAGTTTTTTTTCACCATACTATTATTTAAAACTGTAAACAAAAACATATGTTCTTATACTATCAAATATTTTACAGTCAAAATAACACCATTTTTCACACAATTTTTCAAAATGTTGCTTCTTTAGCTCTTTGCTGCTAAAGCTACAAGGCTAACATTGTCAACGCTAGAAGTCGGTAGCCAACCAAACATTTTCCATAAATAAATCCCCAAAGCTTTGCACAAACTACTTCCAGCTCCTCATTAAGGTGGATCAGACTTGCGGACGTGGTTTAGGGCTCAGTATGACTTAACTGCGAGCTGTAAAAATGAACTAACCTTTTCAGACTTGGTGTTTGTGAGCCTCATAGTTTTAGTGCTAAACATGTCCTGACTGATCGACTACATCTGAGGTCGGTGGAAAAATGTGTAAATTAGTTTTTTTCTTCCAAATCAAGCCTAGCCTGCCCTGGTGCATGCTGGGAGTTACGGTACCTGTGACTGTGACTGAGAGGCCAGTGACGGCCACCAGTAGGCAGGTCAGGTGGGCGTGGCTCTGCGTGGTCAAGGTGAGCAGGTGGCTCCAGGCTAGGCTGGTGATGGGCAAGAGGCGGCCCACGAGGGGGTAAAGACCAGAGTGGGCGCAAGCCTCCGCCCACAGGGCCAGGACAGACTGCACACTACCGCACACGGCCGGCACCATCAGCCGCTCCGCCAGCTTCAGGGAGAACGGCTTCAGCCTGATGAGCCCCACAGCATGCAGCCCTCCCAGCGCCAGGAGGTTTAGAAGCACCTGGGAAATACAGAGGCACAGACAATACACTGCTGTACGTGGCACAGGACGACAGATTTAGCTGATTGGCTGCTCAGACTACCGTCCTAGTGTCACTGCTGTGCTGGGAGTGGTCCACCTCTTCTGACAACTGCTCTAATACACTTATTCGCGTGATTTCCCTCACTTCACTCACTTTTAGCACATTTAGCAGCATCAATGTATCACTATGATGTATAGCACTACACATCATAGCAATTCATTGAAATGCCTGTTCTTGTGCAACGTTTCATGTGCTGTGAATGCACAATATGTTCAGGTGGTGCTAATGTTGTTCATGTGCATTTTCCTTACATGCAACACACTATTTAACTCTATTCTTACTGTTATATGTGCAATACTCTGCCGCTGGTTACTGCCTGGCTCTCCAAATGTTTACAGGTAAATGTATGCAGGTAAAAAAGCTTCTTTTGTATTAAATCTTCAAACACACCGTGTGGCGTTAGACTGTTTTATTGTTTGTATTGTCTTGTGTCTCATCCAAGACAGTAGTGAGACCAGCGATGTTGTATGGTCTGGAGACAGTGCCACTGAGGAAAAGACAGGAGGCAGAACTGG
>JBBIGA010110968.1:0-10634 GCA_037576975.1 Alestes dentex | reverse complement strand
TATAAATTCTTTTTTTTTTTTTTTTCCCCATCGGAGTTGAGCCGATTGTGCTTTCATTTTGACAGCCTCTTAACTGTCAGTCAGAGACCACCATTGCTTAGCAGAAAGGCAGTAAATGCATTAGCAAAGTAGAAAAATAAGATCAACCGAAAAAGCAGAACAAAACTGAACTGTTAGCTTCCAGGAAATATACTTTACTCACTAAGTGCTAAATCATCAAGAACTGACTGTCAGTCAGGGGCTGCAGCAGCAAAGGGACTTTATCTGAAGGCAGCTGAAGTTCATGTATTAGCAAATAAGATCAACAAAAAAGCAGAACAAAGATGGACACATTAGATTCTATGAAATTTGCTGTGTTCAGTAAATGCTAAATCATTCAATTTTGAACAACAATTGCAAACTGTGAACAGGACTTGGGCGGTAGTGTGGAGCTGGTTAAGATGTTGGAGAACAGGCTGACAGAACAACACACCTCAGGACATCTAACTGCCACTCCTTCTCCTGGTCTGCTACATAAGCTAGTACATTAGCTCTGATTAATACAGAGGCTTGATGGAATTGACAGGTTTCTCCAAACATGAGATCAGCTGTCAGCTAATTCATTATTTAGATTTTGGGCAGCTGTAGAAATTTCAGGAAATACATAATGTGAACTGGGTGAGCGCACTCGCACTTTCGATTTAAAATTAAAAAAATATTACTGATGCTAAAACGTTTTTAGCATATATATGAAATGCACCTAGTTGGTGCCAACTAGGTGCATTTCATTTTCCAGCTAGACTCTCTCTCTCCAACACATATTTTTAAGGCGACTCAACCATCCGCTCTCTCCCTTCACATTACAGAGCTGACTTGACCACAAAATTTTTTTTTTTTTTCAATGATCAATTTTCTATCCCTGATCAACGGACGCTAACGTTGGAACCATGCCAAAATTTAAAAAACTAGCAGAGGAGAAGAGGCACCAAATTTCAGCTGTAAAAGAAGAAATAAAACTACAACTTAAGACTATATATCAGTTGGCCCATATTATGAATATGTTGTGAATATGATTCTCTGATATGTGGAATGTTATGAGCAGAGTGTGTGTTGTTTTGCAGGACAGCGTGGAAGGAGCTGGGAGATATGAGTAAAGAGCAGGCCATGCAGCAATACGTGTCATGTGTAAACGCGCTGGATCCAGATGGCAGCTCCAAGGTACTGATGAAAACCAGCACATGCACTACAGTAGTTAACAAATATGGAAACATATGTACCGCTTTATTAAGAGGGCATTGCGTAGTTGGTACAGTATTACAGTATTGTACAAGGGTGGCTTTCTTGAGGCCTTTCTTGTCTGCACATTTGTCCATATTTATACATAACAGTATGTCATATACTGTTAGAAACCACATAAGCTAATATGTAACTTAATTAACTTACTTGACACAGTTATAGGTGAGTGTATGATTTCAGGGTGGAGGTGGCATCTCTTTAAAACAAGCAAAATAGTTCTTAATAAGTTAAGTACAATCCCTAGCTGAAATGATGGAAATCACCACACTTGATGTTCGTCCAGAAAAAAAAAAACACATCACAAATATGACACACAACATTCTGACGTTGTGAAACATACCTCAAAAATGACATTACATTAATTAATTAATGGGACATTTTTGTTTCAGATAAAGTAGAATTAGTCTGCAGTTCAAAGAAAGTGCTTGCAGACCTTAATGAGTTCTTTTGGCTAATTGAAAGGAAACATGGCCTCAAAAAGAGGGGCAAAAGTGTAATGAAGCTCCTTCAAGAAGGAAATCCATGTGGTAAAAGATGTTATGAGTAGACCAGAGATGATGTCAAAGCTTCAGGACAGAAAACAGCACAGTCGTGTTTGGAGAAAGAACTGTAAGATATCAACTGAATGAAATGGGAATTATATACAGAAAATCCAAACAAAACCAGCACTAATACCTAAACAGAAGAAAACAGAAGAAGCAGTCATCGTGTGTGGATGAATAGATATTCAGTGATGAATTGCAAGTTACTGAATAGGCCAAGGAGATGGTGCTGGAACTTTAGTCTGGTGCTGTTCTAATGAAACACATGAACAAAGCAAATATATTTCCCCACTCATTTATGATCTGGGCTTTGTTTAGGTAAAGGACCATTACCTCAACAAAAATTTTGTACTCATTTTGTAGAAATTTCTATTTCTCGTTCAATCGATAGAAATTAGGTTTGGCGGTTAAGTCAGTTTTCAGGAAGATAACACGTCTTGCCACAGAACAAGTTTTTCTTCAGGAAAGGCATATCAACTTAATGATGGCCATCCTATCAAAAATGCATGGTGGCAATGAAAATTGCTGTCAACTGCAATTTGAGAAAGTTCGAACCAGTTTGATGGATAAAATTGTTTTTCCTTAGTGAAGTCCATGCCTCAAAGAAATCAGGCACAGAAATCATGATATTTTTTTTTGTGTCACATCCCCAGTCAGCGGCCACTAGAGGCCGCTGTTGTTTAAAGGACTTTTAGGTTGACTGGGGTTGTGGTCTCATCTCTGGCAGATGGAAGCAATGAAGGTAGGTTCTCAGCTGCCAGGGATGAGACCAATTGTTGATCATGTGTTTTGTGTTGCAGTGCCTGGATAAATAGTGCCTGCTAGGTGTTTCAGTTTGTCGGTTCTCCAACATGGTGATTTGATTTGTGACTGTTTGGTTTCTCCAGTTGTTTGAGCTTTGGCCCCTGTGCCTCCTTTACTTTGTGTTCTGTTTATAATAAAAGAAAGAATGGAAGTCTGCTTCTGTGCCTCTTTGCTAAATGGGCACAGCCCAAACGTGACAATTTGTTTATTATCCCACCTTTTTTCCCTCTGTTTTATCTGGAAAAATATTAACCAAAGTCATGTGTGTTTGATATATTTCAGAATTAAACTGAAATTGTCACATATGTAATTTGCGATGAAGTAAAAAAAAAAGCTGGGTGAACTTGTTTCAAGTGTGGTGATTCCGTCATTTTGCCAGGGCTTGTTCTAAAGTCAATAAAAATGAGAAATCGTATGTATTTTCCTTCCATACTGTGTCTTAGAATAAAGCACAAGAGGGTGTAAGAGGTTAATAGGTTTTGGTGTCAGGGGGGATGGTAAAAATGATTATAAAGATTTATATTCAAAATCCCAGAAGACATTTCTGAGGCAACGTTTTATGCACAAGTTTGAGTCTTTCAGGAGAGAATTGCAGTGAAGATGAGAATCAACTATGTTACTGACCACCGTCAGTGTGTTTCTGGTGTTTGTGGTGGGTTAAACACTTGCCTGTGAACCTATTGACCACAAAGTTGCGGGTTCAAACCCCCTCTTTCTACCATTGTGTCCTAGAGCAAGAGACTTAACCCTCAGTTGCTCCAGGGGGGCTGTCCCTGTAACTAACGATTGTAAGTTGCTCTGTAAATTTAGACTTTTACCAACATCAGTGAATGCATTAATTGGATGTCTAGCAGGGGGCAGTATCTGACTGAATGCACCTTCAATTTGGATGTGACTTGGACATGTAAAGTACAAAACCCTTAGCACAAGTAAGGATGGATATAACTTTTATCATCAGGGCCCAATTCAGTCAAAACAATCTATATCAGCATCCTTCAAAACTGCAGTTCTCCTTCTCCCACCCATTTAAATTAACTCTGTATCACCTGAATTATCTACAGTGTCTATCAGTATTTTCAGTTCCATCCAAATTTGAGATTGCCACATAATCATAATGTTACCTTTGATGTATGAAAATGTATCACAAAGGCCACAAAATTGTCATGTAATCTCATCAGGGTTTAGTGTTTTTTTATTTTAGTTTTGGGATTTTCTTCTTTATCTTTCACTCTTATTTTCAAATTAGTTTCAGGTAGTTTTAAGAGTGCAATAATAACTTTAGATTTTGGGGCAGCTGGTGGTCTGGTGGTTAGTGAGTTGCCCCTGTGTTCAGAAGGTCGTGGGTTTGAATCCCATTGCTACTAGTGGCACCACTGAGGTATCCTTGAGCAAGGTACTGTCCCCACACACTGCGCCCCGGGCACCGTGTTCCTGGCTGCCTCACTTGGCTTTATTTTGGTGTATCTCCAGATTACACTCAGTTATGAATTTTGTTATTTTAGAATTACTAAAAGAGCAAGACAGTAAACTATGATCAGCTCAGCAAAACTGGCTTAAAAACATCACCATCACCTGTTCATTTAGACCCTGACAGAGGAAATCCACCCTTCTTTTTTTATATTTACTATTTGTTACATTGGACATAGTGTCTTCCAGTTTTGATGTCCAAACTCAAACCTTGGACATCAAAACTATGGGCTTTCAATATGGGCTTTGAACAGTAGTTTGAGAAAGAAAACAATTCATCATTTTTAGACAGAACTGCTCTTCATACCAAGGAAGAAAGCTAAGTGTTGAACTGCTTTATTCAAGTAAAATTGAATGCTTTTGCTGACGAGTGAAATAATGACTTATTTTATTGTAAAGGACTTTTTGAACAGTCTGTTTTGTCTTTGTAATTTACTTCCTGCATGAGGCCTTGAGCTTCAACCTAATGTAACTAATAATCAAGTCCTTTAATAGTCCTCAACAACAGTTGTTCAGTAATCTAATGCCTCTGCTAATGCGGTTTCTGACACTGTATCAGTAAATAAATTCATTCTACAACGCTGCAATTGATAGCTACTCTTGTCCATGTCAGAAACAAAAAAACATATAAGCGAGTCTGTTCAGCGCTTGTTCAGCAGAAAAAAACTCTTCTGCACTGAGCATTTAGATAACTGTCCAAAACCGATTTAGCCATTAGAGAGAAAGATTCGAGCCAAGCCCACAAAAGCACATCTTGTGCCCTTCTCTCCTTTTTTTTCTTCCCTCTTTTACTGTTTGTCAGAGCTCATTTAAGTGTCTCCCTCTGGTAAATGACACGTTCTGACTGTACCTGAACAAAACACTCTCTCTGCCTCTCTCTCTCTCATGCACACACACACACACACACACACACACACACACACACACACACACACACACACACACTTAGGGCTTTGTATAGTGATTGTGATAGTGCTTCTTTTTGAAAGAAAAAAAAAAGACAAGCAGGATCTCTGTGCCAGGAGAGAGATGGAGAGAGAAGGGGAGAGAAAGAGAAAAAGAGAGGGAAGGGGGGCAGAGAAAAGAGAGTGGGAGAGAGAAAAGGGGGGTAGAGAGCGGAGAGAGAGAGAGAGAATACCTGATCCATTCGCCGCTTCTATTGTTATAGCAGGCGCTGCGAATGAATGAAAAACGGATGAAAGAAAGAAAGTGCATCAGCGGGAATCTGTTTTAATAAAAAAAAAAGCCTGTGGCTCCGCTCAGAAAAGTGCACACACAGGGCTTTTACACAGTTTTGCTGCATTTGTACATTTTTAGAGTGCATGAATACAATGCAGCTGGTTAACGAAGCTAAAAGGAAAAAGGTTTTAGTGTCATTTCGAGTGCTTGACGTGAGAATGTTCCCCAGAGCTGCTTCTTGTCCTTTTTTATGCAGTTTTATTTCTACTTGGGATTTAAACTGAGGGCAGTTATCTTTTAAACTGTGCCAAAGGCCATAGATAGCATTTTTGTTTACAATTATTACAATATTTTTACAATTATTATCAATGATGCACCATCTCTCTAGGCTGCCGTGATGTAACTTTTTAGAGGGATACAGCTGATTGACTAGCTTGACTTTATTGTTGTTTGATATACACTATATGGACAAAAGTATTGGGACGCCTGACCATTACACCAACAGGGACTTTAATGACATTGCATTCAAGTACAAAGACTTTCATATGGAGTTGGTCCCCCTTTGCAGCTATAACAGCTTCCACTCTTCTTGGAAGGCTTTCCACAAGATTTTGGAGTTTCCGTGGGAATTTGTGCTAATTCATTCTGTAGATTATTTATGAGGTCAGGCACTGATGTTGGACGAGAACGCATGACTCTCAATCTCCATTCCAGTTCATCCCAAAGGTGTGGGATGGGGTTGAGGTCAGGACTCTGTGTGGCCCGTCAAGTTCTTCCACACTGAACTCATCCAGCCGTGTCTTTATGGAACTTGCCTTGTGCACTGGGACACAGTCATGCTGGAATAGAAAAGGTTCTTCCCCAAACTGTGTTCAGAAAGTTGGAAGCATGACTTTGTGCAAAATGTCTTGGTATGCTGAGGCATTAAGATTCCCTTTCACTGGAAGTAAGGGGCCAAACAGGTGTGTCCCAATAATTTTGTCCGTCTAGTGTATGTGGCAGTATGACAGTGAAAATGTTGTGAGGGAATCTCAGTTAGCCATGCTACAGTGCCTGGTTCTGGACAGCTGAAGCTGGTGTAGCTACTGGACTATATTTAGCAAGGGCACACATACCCCTCACTAATATAAACACACGCCATGGGGATAATTTACAGAGCTGGATTTCTCAGTCAGTCAGATAACTTCAGCCTAAACATAAAAGCCTACCCAGTAGGAATTTCCCTCACCTTTTTCCTATTGGACAGGCTTGACTACAGGCTTAAGTTATGTGGCAAAACTGACAAATCCTGCTTCATGAAATTTCTAGCATGTAAAAGGCACACACGCATACACACATTCTCGTACACATATATATGAAAAGTTAGGAAACAAATCTAGTGTATATTGGTGATAGGTGTATGTGTGCATGTGCGTGTGTATAGGAGAGGCCTTTGTTTTTCTTTGTGTTTTTTGTTTGCTGTGTGCATTGTCAGTGTGTTTGTTTTGTAAGATGCCTAGTGGTCAGAACACAGTGTTGTGTGTGTGCTGAGGCTCAGTGAGCTGCGAGTGTTTCACAGCAGGTCAGACACTTTAAACCATTTAACTTCCAACCAATTTAGATTGAAGTATTTAGCTTTACATTTTGTCATATTTGATAGTTTTACATTTCAGTTCAGAAGAGATTTCTGGTTTATTTAAAGTGTGTTTGCTCTGCTGTATTTGCTGCTGGATGGGTTGTATTTACTCTTTAGTTTTATTTCTTTGTTTCAATGATGTTTATTTACTATATTCTTTGTATTTATTTGTTTGCTTATGTACGTACTTTCCTTGTTTATTTGACTGTTCACTGGTTCCTGAGTAGTTTTTGCTTGGATGGTTCTTTTTTGTGGAATTTGTTCCTATTGAATGACTTCCACAAAATGGTGGTTAACGAAAAAATGCCATCTTTGTTCTTTAGTGATTAATCAATGGTAATAGTCCTCAGTCAAAGTTTTTACTCCGACTTGAATCACTATGCATATGGAAGGGAAAAAATTATGGACCGATTTGCAGACCAAAAGAACCCTTTTTAGTACCTTTATACTTGTTGCACTCACGTTCACTGTAAATGAGGATTCTCTCTCAATGTTTGAGCAGGTTTTCACGGATAAAAAAGATTTTATGTGTGTCTGTGTGTGTGTGTGTGTCTGTGTGTGTGTGTGTGTCTGTGTGTGTGTGTCTGTGTGTCTGTGTGTGTGTCTGTCTGTGTGTCTGTCTGTGTGTCTGTCTGTCTGTGTGTCTGTCTGTGTGTGTGTCTGTCTGTGTGTGTGTCTGTGTGTGTGTGTGTGTGTGTGTGTGTGTGTGTAGTGTAGGGAGCGGAGAACAGGATTCGGAGGAGCAACAGTTAGCTGTCTGTACCAGGAAGAGATGATAAGGTAACACACAAACACATTTGCTAATAAAAACATAAACCTTAATCATAACCAGTTCTTGTCCTAGAGTTCACAGTTTGGTGATTTCTCACTATAAAATGTAATATAAGAGAAGAACCTGCAGTGCCTATATCTCCCAGGTAAAAGAAGGAGTCATTACGATGGCCCCTTCTGAGAAGATTCACTACTTCTCAGGTTTTGAGTTGATGACTCTCTCTGTGGTTCACTAGAGTCCTGAGAGCCTTAGAAATGTTTCTGTAGCTCTGCGCTGTATTTGGATTTGTTTTCAGCTCTAGATTAAATACAGACATTTAACAGACATGCAAGTAACTTATTCTTTACTTTGTGTGTTTCAATTTTGATTTTCTAAATGACACATAAATGCTTTGTCTTCTCCTAAACCCATAGCCTACCGCAGGCCAGTTGTATTTCTCTTCCAGTTGGTTAATGGGTGATGATAGCCTGCCTCACCTCTTGTAATTAGTCTGAAAGTCTGAACCACAAAAAAAGTTTTCACACTGCAATCAAACCGAACTATGGTTAAGTTCGGCCCAGTGTGGTCTTTTGGTCCTGACCGCGGCTCCTCCTGTTTTGGTTCGGACACACAACTCGCCCACTCCAATCCCTCTAAATCAGCCTCATTAATATGCTTTCATGAGCAGTGGTCCAAGAAACTCAGATTTTAATTAGATTTTTTTCTTGGGAGTGGTGGTGATGAAATGAATGAGGGATGAGTAGATGGATAGTTGGATATATGGATGAACAAATGAATGAGTGGATGAACAGGCGTATCTTGTTCACTCCCTTAGCAGTGATGTCACCAGCTCCTGTGGGAAAGATAGAAAAGAAGCAATTAACACTGTCTGTCTGTCTCTCTGTCTGTCTCTCTCTCTCTGTCTGTCTCTATCTTTCTCTCTCTCTCTGTCGGTCTGTCTCTCTCTCTCTCTCTGTCTCTCTCTGTCGCTCTCTCTCTCTCTATTTCTCTCTCTCACGCTTTCTCTCTCTGTCTCTCCTGTTTGTCTCTCATTCCCGGCTGTGTCCCAATCACCCCGTCTCACTCACTGCTTCGCTGCTTTCCAATTTGCTGAAGCTGTGATGAGAGTCCTCTTCCATATTAAAGCCATGGCCTCTTTAACATCTGATTTAGGTGTTTTTAATGATTTGAATTGGGCTTTAATTGCATCTGCTTCAGTCATTCAGAGCGAAGCAGCTGATGGGTTGTATTTTTGAACATGCTTGTTTGTTAAAGTTAAAGTGACACTCCAAAAATGAGCATTTTACTGCCCCCCTAATATATCCCACCCCTTGAGAGCTGCTATTTTTAATAGATAATATTAATGTACACCAACTAAAATCTATTGCAACAATGAATCGTTCATTACTTTGCACTGTGTCTGTGGTGCTAATGTAGCTAACAAGTTCAGAATTACAGTATTTCACAACTAAACTATTTTGAGTACATTTTCCATGTTTTGATCCATGATGGCACTTAGCTAATTTCTTCGCTTAAGGATATTTGTAATTTTAATACCATATCCATATGACCTGTCTTGCCCAAGATGAGTTGACATGAAACACACACACATACACACACACACATACACACACATACACACACACACACACACACACACACACACACTTTCTCACTGCTTAACAAGGCGACACAGGAAGACAGAGCAGCTGGTGACCTTCCCAGCATGCTTAGCAGCAGGGCTGATGTCACATAATTTATCAGCCGGTCATTAATTGTGTGTGTGTGAGTGTGTGTGTGTATGAGTGTGTGTGTGTGTGTGTGCGTGTGCAGGCTACCAGCCACAGGTCAACAGGCTGACGAATGAGCCCCTCTATTGATTAGTTGCCCTCTGAGACTGATGATGCCAACACACTTACACACACACACACACATACATAAGCTTGCTTGCCCACACACAAACACACAAATATAGTCATTTACTCTGGCTCAAACTATCAGACTACATGCCACAGACACGCGACACACACATAAATAAAATGGTACATTTGATGTATCTGTCTCAATCTTAGAAGCTGCCAATATTTCTAGGGTCTAAAAAATTATTCAGAGAAGGAAACTAATTAGATTCATCAGATCCGTAATGCCTGATGGAGGGGTGTCATATGACATCATATATCATACAATATATGACTTTTATGCAGCTGTAATAATGAGATATATGCTCTCAATCTTCCCAAAAGCAATAAATCAGTTACTAAAGGACCCATTAATGCTTCATTAGATAGATAGATAGAAACTTTATTAATGATCAAGATAACTGAGTTACAGCAGCATCAAAAGAGCTGTGTAAAATACTTATGAAGGGCAGGCTATAAAATGTGCATTTACGGAAGTAACACAAAAAATATAGAATGAATGAACTGCAGAATTTAAAGTGCATTACTGTGAAATTCAAAATCTCTTATTTCTAAAACAATCACTTCTCAGGAGAAATTAAATGCATTTGTAATGTATAATAGAAACTAATGTAAAAAGGTTTTGGGCCATTTGTCAAGACATTTTCACTCATTTAAAGACCACATCGTTTCTGCTTTTTGTTTTTACATTCTTTTTGTAGAAAGACGAAAAGGGAGATAGTTTTGTTCTGATCATGATTGAATTAAATAATGATATGTATGTATTAGTTATTTACAAAAATAATTGTATAGTCTTCATTTGTCTCCCCTAGACAGCCTGTAAATGTTTTGGGGTGCAGGTGAGGTTTGCTGCCACACATTAGCACTGAAAATATAATTAATCAAGGATTCTGCAGGGGGGAAATTTATTAATTTATTTATTAATGCCCCCCGCATGATTTAACTCCACTGTAAGGAGGTGATAGGAAAGGGAAATAATTAGGGCTTCTGTGACCCAGGAGAACAGAGGAGGTGTGTGTGTGTGTGTGTGTGTGTGTGTGTGTGTGTGTGTGTGTGTGTGTGTGTGTGTGTGTGTGTGTGTG
>JBBIGA010110927.1:0-10635 GCA_037576975.1 Alestes dentex | reverse complement strand
GGCTATACAAAACATGTTCATGAAGTTCTTTGCACAAAATCACTCTCACATAAAGAGATCTCATCAGCTCTATTCTTCACAGTTTCAGTCCCTTTCAGAATGAGCCGTTTAAGGGCTCCTTATGCAAATAAGCTGTTACGGGCCATGCCCCACCCATCCCATCTTTACGCTGCGCGTTTAACACACGCGAAAATGGCAGAAAGCAGAGGCGCTATCCAACCCTGTATGTTTGAATTTGTGTTGTTCTTTGCAGCCAATGTCACAATTCTTCATGTGTGACTTGCCTTTGCTTGTAGCCGTAGCGCTCAGCGTCTTATACATGCTCGTAAAACCAGCAGACAAAAATGGCAGGTGTATACAGTGGTGGGTGTATACAAATTTCCTCATCCTGACGTCACAATAGGGGAGCCGTCCAAACAGCTCGTAGGAGCATATGATTCAATTGACTCACAGAAAAGGGATGGATGTTTTTTTCATGTTTAAAGGAGCAGTAAAGGGCAAATGGAAATGCAAAAGGGTGCAAAAAGTGAGTTTTGCATAATATGTCCCCTTTAACATTCTCCATCCGTCTCCTTTTTTTTGGTTTCTTATAACTTACCTGCACCACATGATAATGGTTGTGTATGTGTGTATGTGTGTATGTGTGTATGTGTGTGTGTGTGTGTGCGTGTGCGTGTTTTTTGTCTTTTAAGTGTTCTTTGCCTGAGGTGGATTGGATGAGAGCCCATTAAAGTGTGAGGCATACACCACCAGGTCTGCTGAACACAACATTAAAAGATACCACACACTGTTTGTTCCCCTCCTCTGGATGTTTGAGGCCTCATGGCCCACGGGGGCTACACTTCCTTCTTCACAGAAGCGACCTTCTCCCTCCCTATCATTTTATTATTCAAGCTTAATTTCTTTACAGCAAATTAAAGAGGATTAAGTGGCGTCTGAGCACCCCAGTTATTGTCAACACGTGTCTTTCGTTAGGCAGGCCCTCACAGTCAAACACGCTGAGGTTTGGTTTAGGATTCCTTTCACATTGTGTCAGAGTTGCCACAGCAGAACTTTGAAAACGTTTGCTTTTTGACACAACTATATATATTGATTTTAGTCTGGTTCTGTCGTATGCTCTTATAACAAAACTGTTTGTTTTAAAGTAGTGGGGTTTGTGTCTTTCGCTGCTAAATATTGTTAATTACGGTTACTGTTGAAATGATAAATGTGAGCCCATTAGAGATTGCATAACATGCTTCTGTTTGTAAGATCTCACACACTATGTGGACAAAAATATTGGGACACCTGACCATTACTTTAATGACATTGTATTCAAATACATAGACTGTAATTTGGAGTTGGTCCCACTTTGTAGCTCTAACAGCTTCCAGTCTTCTTGGGAGGCTTTCCACAATATTTTGGAGTTTCTGTGTGAATTTGTGCCTATTCATTCTGTAGAGCATTTATGAGGTCAGACACTGATGTTGAGCGAGAAGGCTTGGCTCACAATCTCCGTTCCAGTTCATCCCAAAGGTGGAGCTTGCTTTGTGCACTGGGGCACAGTCATGCTGGAATAGAAAAGGTTCTTCCCCAAACTGTGTCCACAAAGATGGGAGCATGGTGTTGTCCAGAATGTCTTTGTCTGCTGAAACATTAAGATTGCCCTTCACTGGGAGTAAGGGTTCTAGCCCAAACGCTGAAAAACATGTGTCCCAATACTTTTGTTCATATAGTGTATACAAAAATACAATCCAAAACCAACCAGTTTCTGGCATCAGTGATTATATCAGATGCTTGATTTCATGACAAATAATGTAGCAGTATGTTTTCATGTGACAGTGGGTTGTGTTATTGGTAGCTGCTCATTTCTGTGATGCTCATAATGGAGTATTGTAATAGTAAACATTTAAGATGAATGGTCTTGATCAAGTATAAAACACTGAATGAAAATATTACTACATGTAACTTTAAGCAAATCATATTCACAAATTCTGAAGCCCATACCATCAGATCCTATTGCAACCAAAGTAATGCACAGTGAAGGGTTATCTGGCGGACAGCATACATTGTTTTAAATGGTAATGTTTTGGATATATTCCGCTGTCTTAGCTCAATTTGAGCTGATTAATCCTGATGATCCAGTTTTGCACCCTTACCAAGTGTGTGCTCTGATGTTATCTGTGTTTCTCAAGTTGACCTCTCCGGGCAAATTATGCCAGAACCACCTTTCCCTGGCCTTTTCCACAGTTCATTCTCAAACATCTGATTCTTGGAAATCAAACTGTGCTTGTAGTCTCTGAGAGTTTATTTTGCTTTGGCAGCCATGGCTTCAGTCTGAGCGTTCGTTCTGAACGCCTGTTCTGTGAGCAGCTTGAAGAGGAGCAGCTCATTTTCCTTCTGCTGTGTTTAGCTTACCTAGCACAGTTTGGATGGTGTGTTTTATTCAGTGAAGGTATTTGGATTCCGTGAAGGTCCTTAGATTACATCTCTCTAGTTACAGAGGTTAATAAACATGGGATAAATCTTAACAGTTTATTAAAAATGATCTGTTCATTTTTGTTGAATAAAGAACGTAATTTTGATGGCTTATAAAAGGTTACATTTTGAAGTAAAACAAAAAACTTAAAGAGTGAAGTGAGCCTAAGTGACTTTGTGGAGCTGTACTCTATGTAGCCTTAATGAGCCATGGTGACATTGCATGAAATTGATAGATTATTTGTAAAGTGAAAAGAAAAAAAATGAACAAGATGTGACCACACATGACGGTTTTAACAAGGCTTCTCAGGTTCTGAACAAACTCCTACTTCTTGCCAAAGCAATAAATACATTCCTACAACCTTTATCTCTGTAGACCCAGTCTCCCAGAACGGTTATAGGAATTCAGATGGATCAAGATCATTTGACACATCATTCTTTGGAGAAGGTGCATCTTAGCCAGTAGATTTCCTGAGCTTATTTTTTAGTCCGTGTAAAAGTCAGGGTCAAATACATAGAGGCTTTCCAGAAGAACTGGAGATTTGTGCAAAGCTCTACATGTTCAGGAATTTTTTGATCACATGGATGGGAGAACTGAACTGTGTGTGTGTGTGTGTGTGTTTGTGTGTGTATTTCTCAGGCTATGGTCAAACAGGACCCCAGTCACACAAGCCAGGATATGACTCTATAGCATCTGCAGTATCTGGGATGATGCACATCACAGGCCCTGAGGCATGTTTGTATGATGATTGATGTACTTCAAACCACTTCAAGTTGTTAAGTACTGCCACATATACTTGCTAATGTGGTTTCAGACACATTCTTTTGTCCATAAAAAATGAGGTACTGATATTTTTAGAGAATGGAATATCAATATAGTTATTGTATGTGATTTGTGAATTATTCTTGGTGTTAGCTATTTGGACTATGCCATGGTGTACAACTAATACCCAACTAATGTCAAAGGATGGGGATCCAGTAAGGCCTGGCGTTGCCATGACAGATCTGGCTACTGGCCTCTATGCTCATGGGGCGGTGATTGCAGGCTTGCTTCAGAGACAGAGGACTGGACTCGGACTTCACATTGACTGTAACCTGCTCTCGTCTCAGGTGAGTCTTTTAGCGTTCTGAGTGACTTTAGAAGCCAAAGAGAAGCCAATGCCTTATTAAGCCAAATATAAACAAATTCTATAAATAATACTCATTCTATGTCATTTCTAAAATCAACACTTCGCTGTTGATTTTTTCCAAGTTTAGACAGACACTAAGCTTAGTTGTAGACTGAAAAGCTGTGTTACTGTTGATTCACCTTCATTCAGTATAGTCTTGGACCTTATGCTTACGATCTTTACTTTTTTTTTTCTTTTAATTCTATGAGCTTCCGTGTCTCTGATTTTATGAAGTACATACAGTTTTACATTCTGAATAATTACATTGCAAAGATGCCATTAATGACTACATGTCCTTGAGCTTAATATTTGTTTTTGTCTCTTAAATATCATGAATCTATAGAATTAGACCATTGCACTGTGGTAGGTTTCAGTGTTTGAGAAGACTTTTGTCTGTGTAAGCATGGTTAATTCGATCCATACATAATTTGAAGCAAAACATGACAGTGACAGGTTTGCGGTTTAAATAAATGTACCTTTATTGAATACACTAAACCAGCAGTTTCAAACCTTTTCTGCTTTGAAAAGTCATCAGAAGTAAACATTACCCAGGACCTCATGACTAAAGTCAATGTCTGAAATGTGCAAACCAGTATCTATATAAGGCAGATGAGTTTGGGACACAAAAGCTATTGACTGATAAAGTAAAAATTGAGATTCCTTCACCATAGTCACCAACGTCAGTTCCCTGTCTTGAACATCACTGAAAATCTGTAGGTAGATCTTAATCATGCTGTTGCTACATTCTGGTCAAAGAGTACAATAGAGCTAGAATCATTCTTCAGGAAAGAGCTGGTAAAATTCCTAAAACCAAGCATGGAAAGTCTCCTAGCTGGCTTTGTTGTCATTTAACAACAATAAGCCAGAACGTCAGTATAGTCTGTCTGTTTGTCAGTTTTATTCAAACAAATTATTCAAATCAACAGGTCATAAATCAAAAATAGATACGGTTGGATTCAACAGTCTGAGAACCCCTGGCTGAATTTCATTTTGTTGATTTTTGAGGAGAAAAGTAAACAATCCCAGCAGCAAACTATCTAAATAATTACTTTTTATTCAAATGTTAAACTTACAAAGACCTTTTCATGTTATTTTTTAAAAATATACTATGCCCTAAAAGGTTTTAAAATGTATTGATGATCAAGTAGACAGCTCAGGCATCAACACTGGAACACCAGAGAAATCAATAGAGTGTGAAGCACCACAGTTTACATGTTCGCAGACAGTACTGGTCATGACTTGACAGTATGTTGCTGTGATCCTGGAGAAGAGTTTACTTCAGAGTGCGTTTTCATTAGGCGCTGAGGCAATGTATGAGTCAGTGGGATGACACTGTTGCTGTTGGTGAATACTTTATGCTCTGCTCTTGCATTGTAAACAGAGGACATACCCTTCGCTTCTGCTTGGACTGAGCCTTCTGCTTCAGCTCAGTTCAATTCAATTCAATTCAATTTTATTTATATAGCGTTTTTTACAACCAAGTTGTCACAAAGCAGCTTTACAGAGTCCAGGTCCGAGCCCCTAGCGAGCAAACCAGAGCCAACAGAGGCGAAGAAAAACTCCCCAAACTGGAGGATAAAAAACCTTGGGAGAAACCAAGACTCAAAAGGCAGACCCATCCTCTTCTAGTTGACCCGGAGAGACAGAAAAAGAGAATCTCTGTGGGGATAACTAACAAAAGAAGGCCTTAATGTACGAGTTGAATGACAGAGTTGGTACAGTTAAAAGTCAATAAGGGTAGATTTTGTTGGAGGAGTAATTGTGAGTCTCTAGTCCATAACAACAGGAAGAGGAACAACAGTCGTCGCTGGAGCTTTAAGCAGCAGTTGCCCTTGGATGGGGGAGGAGCATGTGGGGAGTCATCACAGCCAAACCAGTCAAGGACATTTTGGCATGGGGCTCCAGTGATTGCAGACCCAGGAAGGTGGTGACCTGGTGTCCCAATAGCTCAGGATTATGTAGATCTGTTGACTGAACTGCTGGAGCAAAGTGTTGCCTTGCTATATGCAAACTGCAGATGCAATTCTTTGTTCACCAAAATGTTTTTGATAGCACATAGAATAGATGGAATAGAATATCTTGATTGTCATCGCAGTACACAGGAATGTACAGTGCAACAAGATACGATTTGTAGCTCTGTAGACACTTATCTCTGTTAAACATATGTAGAAGTTAAAGATAAAACAAAATTTATAAAGTGTGAAATCAAGTGGAGATGTACCAGCTGTACCAGCATAGACCAATATTTAAGGAGATTTAAGCACATCCACACAACGCGAAAGAAAGGACAAACACAAACAGGAAATCTAAGGTGGATATGTGCAGATTTATTTTTTCAATTGAGTCATATTCAGGAGAGAACCAGGAAATGTGTCTCTGAATTTTTCTCAGAACGTATTGTAACCCTAATATACAGCCAATGAAACGTAATGTACACACAAACCTTCCTGGGTTTTGACTGTTTGTGCTGCTGGGCTGTTGGTAAGCAAGACAGAATCACACGCAGAGTGTATTTTCATCATGATTTTTAGTGAACCTTAGTGGAACATAGTGATTGGTTGGTAGGGTATCGTGCATCATTTCTGAGGTCATTTTCCGTTATTGCAAGATTTTCAGTGATATTGCATCCCAGTGCATCCAGGGAAAATTTTCAACTAACTGTTTAAATACCATAGTCAAGTCTACCTCTGGAGAGCATGCAAATGGAAAAAAAACAGGAAAATGTGTGTTATTGAGGCACAGAGGTTAATGTATAGATAAAACATATAAAAGAGTGAATGAATAAACAGCTTTCAAGCCCAACCGGAGGCAGACTGTTTGCAAGAACATTGAGAATGGCTGAATGACAAAAGTTCACAAAAAACCAAACTGGCGCTGAAGTCAAATGATTCCATCTGAAACCTAATGATGAAATTCTCATGAAAGGAAGTGGTGAGATGGATCCTTACAGGACCTTGATGGTTCTGAGAAAGTCAGGCTAATTTGCAGAATTGGTATCTTTTGAAGGGCTTCGTTGTGAAGCAGACTCCAATGCCACCATTCCTGAAATTCAAGTGGCTTTGATTGTTTCCATATAGACATACATTTGACATTCACTGCATTCACTGAACACAGACATTAAGAACAATGAAAATCCTTTTGCTCCACCAAACATCTGATTGCATTTAAGTGTGACACGAAAAAGGAAAAGAAATGTCAAATGCTTCAAAAAAAATAACTGCAACTGAACTTGTGGAGAGAGATGTCTGTATAGCTTAAAACTTTCTTTTCTCTTTCTTTCAAACGACACTGTAACATTGAAATTGAATCAAACTCAGTTATTTGAATTTGGACTACATTTACAGAGACTGTGGCACTTACTTATATTTATTTATTCGTTTATTCTACATAATCTGCACCTCAGTCAAGGCATCTGGGGAATTTGGGAAATATTTTTTGTGGACAGTTTAATTACCAATAAACAAAGTTTATATTCAAGAGCTGCCTAACTGAATCACTACTGTAGGCTCACCTGGTGGTCTAGTGGTTAGGGAGTTGGCCCTGTTGGCAGGTCGTAGGGTTCGAATCCCAGGATTGCTAGTGGCACCACTGAGGTACCCTTGAGCAAGATACCATCCCCACACACTGCTCCCCAGGCGCTGTGATCCTGGCTGCTCGCTGCTTCACTTGGTAAATGGGTTAAATGCAGAGAAAAAAAATTCACACTGTTCACACTGTGTACTGTGGTGTGTTCACATATGCCAAATGGTCACTTCACACTTTAGCTGTGAAATACAACGAGTGTGACCATGAATGGATTTCAGGATTTGATTTCAAATCAACAGATTGATGGTGCTCATTTGGAAACATTACCTTAACACCTTTTACCTTAACACAATATTGTTGTTGTTACATTTTTCTAGATGTATGGAAATCCGTACATTTTGATTATTTGTTTATAAGACAAAATACGCTTGCTGACCCCAACAGTACTCTGAAAGATTTGCCAAAAGAAATCAGAGTACACAAGGGACCATCACTAATTTCTCATAATGGACTGCCATTGAGGTGCTTGTTTCAATAAATAAATAAGCAACATTAGCCTTCTTGCTCAATCGCTTTACCATGATTTGACATAGCATGTGGAGACATATGGATAGAAAGTACTTGTTTAGCTTGAACTGAATAAAACTTGTGTCTCATATCTGTCTCAGCTCCGAAGAAGGTATATAATGGTTCATAGTGAAATGTTTGTTAGGACATCTGAACAAAATCTGCCCTTGGAAGATGCTCTGTAAGATACTGAGGATTGTATATCGGTCATGTCTCTGCCGTCAGAACCCTTTTGAAACGATTCTTAAAAAGAATGTGCTGACAAGTCCGAGTTCACTGTTTTCCATGTCCTTGTCGCTTTACTGACACGATGCCACTGAACCATTGCATAGCCATAACCAGTGAGAGCTCATGTCCTTTGGATGATACAAGTTCAAATGAAGGATGTGGTTTTAGAAAACGGATTCCATAATGTGATCGTTTGTAGCCCTTCTGTTGTGGTTTGTGTGAATATCTTTCTTGGACCCTTCCTCCGTTTACTCATGAGTTTTTAATTGTCGGACCCATTGTTTGTTGCTTTGTCTGGATCATTGTGTTTGATTTTGAAGTTGGATGCTTTGAGGGCTGGTGCCATGCCATGAAGAGAACCCTATTATAGTTGTCTGTTTACCCATTCTATTGATTTATGAATCACTTAGGAGGAAGTGTAGGATGCATCAGTTTAATCTGTGGTTCTTCAAGGCTGTGGAATCACGTCTGCTGTGGTGAAACCCCTGAATAGGCTGGGATAAGGGACTTCTCCCACGTGTCTAGCACCCTGCTTTCCCTGCCCTACATTCAATAATCTACATTGCTCCACTTGTGACCATAGTTATCTAAACTCTCTTTCGTTTTACGGTGTCCCAGTACGGTCATCAGCGTAAACCCACGCTGGAGGTCAAACGCTGCATGCGTTTTCCTTTTATTTCTCAAATTAGAGCGGAAAGGGATAGCATTTATTACTGACATGTCGTTTAAAATGTTACCTTTTTTTAAATTGTTGTGCTGGCAAAAAAATGAGAAAAGATTGGATGGATTTGATTCTCTGAATCCCATTATTTGATGATTGTTTTCTTTAGCTGTAATTATATAATTGGATCCCTAAACTCCCAGTGAGCCAATAGAGAAAATGATTGGTTATTGCTTTTTGGAATCAGGTGCCTTAGAAAATGTTATTCCCTCTTAACAAAACAGGCTGATTGCTGCACACAGAGAGCTGTGAATGCTATATGAGTGGACGAGCTCTTGGCTTTTTGAGAGTCCCTTTGTGGGGTCTGTGATAGTCTGAACGTCTGCACAGTTGCTTGATGTCTGAGTGGAAAGGGTGTGAACTGTTTTTGACATTGCCTAGAAAGGGAAAGTCTAAATATCCAGAGATCCTCCCAGTGGGAGCAACACTGGACAAAATTAAAAGCAGTTGTGGATCGAGAGTAGTCTGTTTAAAATGTAACATAATGAGTATGGACATTGCCTTGCAGCATAGGAGTCCAAAGATGGTAGTTGCACAGGTAATGCTATGTAAACATATTTTGGTAAGTTCATTCCAAAGTGAGAGTTGTTTCACCAACGCCACTTTCTTAAAATATGCTTGACAGTTTAAACTAAGGATACACTTAATGGACAAAAGTATTGGGGCATTCAAAGACATAGATTTTAAAATGTTAATACATACTTTAATATGTTCATATCTACCACTCTTAGAAGGTTTTCCACAAGATTTTGGAGTTTCTGTGGGAATTTGTGCCCAAATGCTGTAGAGTATTTCTGAGGTCAGACTTGATGTTGGCTAAGAAGGCCTGGCTCACAATCTCCAGTCCAGTTCATCCCAAAGGTGCTGGATGGGGTTGAGGTCAGGGCTCTGTGCAGCCAGTCAAGTTCTTCCACACTGAACTCATCCAGACATGTCTTTATGGAGCTTCCTTTGTGCACTGGGGTGCAATCATGCTGGAATAGAAAAGGTTCTTCCCCAAACTGTGTCCATAAAGTTGGAAGCATGGTGTTGGCTGAAATATCTCAGTCTGCTGAAGCATTATGATTGTTCTTCACTGGAAGTAAGGGGTCTAGCCCAAACCCTGGAAAACAGGTGTGTCCCAATCCTTTTGTCCATATAGTGAACATTATCTATGTCTAACAGTTTCCAGCAGATGTAGATATTGACTTTTGTTCAGTAAGTAACTGCTTCAAATAACACTAATAACACTCAAACTTGGCAATGTTTAGAATAACTGTGCCAAGAACTGTCTTTTGTGTCCCTCACAAACCATAATTAAAAAAAATTACCCTAACTCCTACTAACCCTAATGTTAGGTGGTCAGTGGAACAGAGCAGCTGCGATGTGATGAGTGGTTTTAATGCAGGTCTCTGAGCCAGATGGGCTGGCTGTGGAAGTCTGGTCGGCCTTCAGAAGGAGCTGGAGATGGGCCGTGTTACTGGATACTCCATCGTCCCTCGCACTGTCAAATCATCCCAACCTTTAATCTCCACAAGTTTTCCGTTTTCCTCTTGTGTTCGCGCCCACAGCTTTAGAGCTTCAGTTCATATTGCAAAATATTATTTCAGCTTCCTAGTCCTATGTCTCTTGCTTTCACCTGGGCATCATAAAATTCTTGCCCTTTTTTTTTTCTTCAGGACATTTACACGTTAGTAAATTAGATGTGTCTTTATTTCCATGTTCTGCAGAGGTCAGCACATAGTAATTTCCTGAGATTGTTGTTGTTACTTTGGATTTACAAAAAGACATTTATGGCCCAGGTTTCCAAGATTTGCAGCATTTTATACCGCAGCCGCATGAAGCTGCTTTGTCAGCCGTGTGAGAGTTCCCTGAACTCACAAAACAGCAAGGTTTAATGAGCTTTACTGACAGAAGCAGACTTCTCATGTACATCTCTCTCTCTCTCTCTCTCTCTCTCTCTCTCTCTCTCTTTCTCTTTCTCTTTCT
>JBBIGA010110896.1:0-10636 GCA_037576975.1 Alestes dentex | reverse complement strand
TATATAACTTCTCACATATTAAAAGAACCATGGATACCGTCCAGTGACAGCCAGGCGCATGTTTTGTCTGTAGCTAAAGAAAATACTTCATTAAAATAAAACTATATATTAATGTGTAGTTGTTTTAAATTAAATGTTTGTACAGTGGGGGTTTTGCAGAAGTATAGAGGCCAGTCAGGCCTGAAACAGAAGGAATAGTGACTGAAGAGACGATATAAATGATAAAATAAGAGTAGTACCTTGTTAGCTCGTCTCTACCCGCGGAGCTGCGTTCACAGACAGCTGCGCAGTGTTATTATCAGCTTTTACAGAATAAACCGCTCTGTGTGTAGTTTTTATATAAAATAACGAAAACGAGCACACCTTTCCGTTTCATTTTGCACATCCTCAGCACAAAAGTCGAAGTTTACGTCCGCATTTTGACAAAAAACACCAGCTGATACCGCCTGCGTATTTAACTTTAGCTGGTTAGCTTTAGCCTATTAGCATTAGCCAGTAGCTCCTTTTTGTATCTTAACAAGTTCACCTTCTTATATTTGTTTTTGTGTTTTTCTTGTATTTCTAACATGTAAAGATTCTGAGTAGATGACAGACTCTGAGATATTTGTCTGACGATGCTGGTAAATCTGGTATTTTCTTCCGAATAACCGAACAATTTGCTAACAACAAGTAGCTTAGCCCGTCCGTTGTTCTTTGGTTTTTTTTTTTTTTCAATTTTAAAAGCTGAACTAGTGTTAGAGCTCTTTTGAGATGAAATAGAATAAAGTAGTCCGTATGCAGCGTGCACAAGTCGTCAGTGAAGAAGGGTTGTTCTTTGTAAATGTGGTCTGGACGGGCTGTTTTTTTCCTCCCTCTGTGTGTGTGTGTGTGTGTGTGTGTGTGTGCGCGCGCGCGCGCGCCTCTGTGTGTTGAAAGCCTTATGAAAATGGCGGAACGGAATAAAGCTGCTGCTCCTCTGCACCCACACCCCAGCACCTACAGCACCCTCACCCTCATCAGGATTATTTTACTGCACCCTTTACCTGCACCCTGCGTTGTCCTTCTCTTTCTCCATGTATTTTATACACGTAGATTTTGTTCCCATAGTCTTTTCTTTCCCCCTTGTTTCCTGTACTTTATAAAAAACCTGAGGGCTTAAATCACCATCTACTGTGGAACAATAACCCAAAATCACTTATTTTATATACTTAACATCCTTATTGCTTACCTATGTTTCATACCCACTCCTCATTTAACATACTTTTGTTGTTTATAGTATTATAATTTTAATGCTTTTTCTTGCATGTGGTCATCCCCTCCATATCTCATATCCCCCTACAGTCATAGATATGTGTTTTTGTCTATTTTATGGATTGTTTGCTTCACACATTTTCCTGCATGTGTTCAAAAACAACCAAGAGTCGCTGTATTATTTAACCTAAACTATTTAACCTATTTTCTTTCCCCTCACTTTATGCATTTGTATTACTTCCTTTTCTCTATGATTCATGAATTTTCATGCATGCAATATATGAGGATTACATAGACATTATTCTCATGTTTGTACATTCCCTGCTTTTGTGCTGCAGAATCAAAACTAGCAGTTAATTTTAAGCCAAAAGTATAAAACCATAGTAATTCTGTACAGCAGACAGACTAGTCAGGTCCCCGAAAAGGTAACTGCTGCATTATTGTGAACGATAATAGCTGTTAATAGGGGAGTAACTTACATCTAAATGTTTTGATGTGTCATATGATACAAGGAGAAACTGATACTGATTGTTTACTTTGCTGGGATGTTGGCACTAATTTTGGGTTAACAAAGCTAACCTGGAGAGGAAAAAGCTGGCTAGTACGTTTCCTATTATTGAATGAAAACTTTCATTTCTGTTCCTTCATTTAAAAACATGTTGAAAGGGCATACATTAGTTGTGGGATGTTTGGGATGTTACAAATTCTTGCAAGCTTGATTTTTTTAAAACTTAGTTTAGCACTTTCAATTCTAAGTGTATGAATATGGGTGGAAAGGGTGTCACTGTGATAATATAGGTTGGTTTGTTTTAGCATGCTGAACTGCGACTTGTTATTGGCAGATCCTCATATGCTGGAGTTACATAAAAGCATAAATATGCAGCACTTTGTGAAAGGAACAATAGGGGATTTATTGCGGCCTCCAAAATCACTTTACCCTCACGCATGCTTTGTCATCTACTACAGCCGGCCGAAAACTCTGTCTAGAATCCACTTTTTTCAACTTTTACATCCAGTAAAGCTTTTTTTCTAAATTGCTGCATTTGTGGTTCCTGTACAGGACTGATCTGCTTGTCTTTATTCAAGCGTGTTGTAGTGTGTGGGAGTCACGTGCTAGTTATAAGGTTGTCAAAAGCATAAACAGGAAATGAGAGCGCTTTAGAGTGCACATGCTAGCACACTCCAGTTTTGTCATGGAAAATCACTTATTTTGTTGGACTCAGATTTGCCCTAGGTTCCATCCAAGATGCAGGTTTTCATTTGTTGATCAACATATACTAATTAATTACAAACACACATGTGCCTGTTTGGCCTTTATCCCATCCCCAACCTTTCATGTTGAAGTTATACAGAGTGTTTCAGTCCAGACAGATTTTTAAATGAGACATAATTCAGGTCAGTAAGTCAAAACAGACATTATTTATATATGCTAGTCTTAAAAGCACAGAAGAAGTGGAAAATAAAACCATACAAACATGTTCCACAGGAAATGGACTCTGTGTTATTAATTGGTTCTGTGGTATTGTGTCCTCTACAATATTAAAATAACAGAAGGCTGCATTATGCAAATGAGCCCTCTAACCAATCACTATCAAACACTGGGCCCGATTGTTATTTAGCCTACCTGATTCATCCTGAACTGGCCCGTGAGAACCACAAACACACACATGTGCAGAGCGATGTATATGGTCAGCTTTGACTTAGACTGAGATGATTGTCATAGATGATGTGGTACTTGTTAAAAAATACATTTGACATTAAACAGTTATGACTGGGTAATTAACTGAGGAAGCCAACAATTGTGATGCCAGCCCTCCATGATGTTTTGAGAAACCTGATTATATTACATTTTTATCACTACTGCCCAGCACTGCTGACAGTCTGAGACACCAGCTGTATCTCCCTCTCATTTCCCCTTTGACATTGACAAAGACCCTTTGCCCTCCTCTTTCTCCACCTCAATCCCTTCCCCCCTCCACTCTCTTCATCCTGGGCCACAACAGATGCACCCCCGGGCTGCTATTTTCAGGCAAAGTAAAGCATCTAAACCCCTGTGTGTCTGACTGAGGGATGTATCCATACTGTGAATTATCTGTTCGATGTACAGTCTTCCTTTGACTTCCAAGTGTAATGTCTAAGGATGCACCAATCTGGATTGACAGACATTTTGAAAGGTAGAAAGTGTGGGTATTGTAACAGTGTAACAATTATTTGTAGATGCTTAAAAATGCAGTAAAATGGGAAAAAAGATTTTAGATTGGTGGCCCAGTTCTGACTAGACATAAAACTTCGGAGGGATTTATGTCTGTCCTGTAATGTCCTGTAAAGTTTCAAGCACAAGTGAGACTTATTGGATGCATGCACAGAAAGTTTCACTGTACAATATCCATACTAGGAGTCAGCAGCAGGCTGTTTTGCAACATTCAAATTGTAATTTGTATAAGAACATTTTTGCATTGTACTTTCTTTGATTGAGATTAGGTGACTAACGCCCCCTTTTGTGTTTTGGACAACTCAGTGTCTGTTGGTGCACTACTTGTAGACATGCTGACTAGTGTAGTTCAGGTGTGAAGTGTGTTAGCTGGTGGGACATTAAAGGTGAAAAGCATCATGTACCAGGTTCAGCAGGTTCATGCTATTATGACCAGACTGTTTCCATTAAGAGGAAGCAGTAGTGTATCTTATCTCTCCCTCTAATCAAGCTTTCCTTTGTGGTCACTTAAGCAATATTTTAAATCTGATGAGTGATCTGCAGCAAAAGAATGCTAATTTTTGCCTATAAAACTAGAATAAAAAACATCTATTTCAGTATGTATGCATGCAGAGTGTTTTTTTAGATTGTACTTTTGTATTGTAGTATTGTACTATTGTACTCTGCTGCAGTTTTGCACAGAACATGCCTTACACACTTCATAGTTAAGTTGTACTGTGTGCCTCTTACAGTCCATCTTTGTGAGATGCAATGGTTATCTAAAGATTATTTTTATAACTTTCTGAGTTTTCTGAGATAAAGAAAAAAAATGGATGTTTGATACTGTAAAATTGTGTATAAATGGGGGTGAGAGAGCAGTAAGAGAATATGAAATCTGTACTATCATTTCCAAAATCATTTCCAACTTGTGTTGCTTTAAAACTAATCTTAGTCAAAGCCATGCACACATAGCTAAACCTGATGCTAAAAGGGGTTCACTAGATTAGTTTTTTCCCCCCCTTTTTGGTCCTTTAATTGATCAACTGCATCATGCAGAGAGATGAGGAGTAAGTGCCAACTGTTTCTCTATTAGATACAGGTATGCAAGTTGTGGCGGGAAAGTGAGTGGGTGCATGCTAGTGTGTGACGTTAGAAGCTGAACGTGTGTGTGATGTTAAAGTTGAAAGTGTGTGTAAAGATGCCTTTCCCTTATAGGCTTTAAGTTAACTGGAATAGTGTGGCAGAAGGTCAGATTTACCCAGTCTATCCCTCTGCTTTATTCAGATGTATTTAATCAGTCATGATGTGTTTGCCTCCTTAGATTTTTACTGGAGCAACGAGGCTAATGTAGCTTACACAAATGCTGATTGCTCACATCATCACACATGGTGCCTCAAACCACAGCGTATTGTTCAGTTATCCATAGACCTGCTTACGTGCTTACTGCCATGCTATAAAAGTGGATTTAAACACATTGCATGATTAAGAACAGTAGTAGCAGCCGTCTTGATGCCCGAATTTTGTGTCTACTTTTGTATATATAACGATGTTGTATGCTAACATCATGGAATTTTCATCCTGGTTTCATTCTTGTTTTTGTTTGTTTGTTTGTTTGATTGTTTTTTTGGGACAAGGGGTGTTTTGTTGTTGTTGTTTTTGTGTGTGTGTAGTTTTCCAAACATTTAATTTGTTAAGCATGGTCTGAAGCTAATTTTACACAGACTGATAAAATATACAAAGAACAATGACTTGTACTGTACAAAGTAGTGTCATGCACAATATGTGATGATTTCACCAATAAATTCTTCTAAGAACTAATGAATTCTCTAGACTGTGTGGCATGCAGTCTAAAACTACTCAGTAACTATTCAGTACAGGCTAACCTAGTGTAACTAGAACTTCAGGAGTCTTGTTATTACCTATTAATAACTGTTTGGTATAGCCTTAACGCTAGTGTAAGTTAACTATTATGTGCTAATGATAAACCAATGTAACTATCAAAGGCCTGTGGTACCTGACCCTGGTCCTGAAGGCTCCTTGTTGTGCATGTTTTAGAGTTACACCTGGTCTAGCTAATCAACTGATGATTGAGCACTTTCTTTGTTAAAGTGTGTGTGTAAGTGCCGGGAAAAATAAAACTTGGTTGAGAATGACTAGTAAGGCTAACCTAGACTAACAACACTGATCAGCTACATTAAAACCCCTGACAGGTGAGGTGAATAACACAGATTATTTGTTTTAGTGGCACCTGTCAAAGGGTGGGATATATTAGGTAGTTAGTGAACCGTCAGTTCTTGAAGTTGATGTGTTTGAAGTAGGAAAAATGGGCAAGTGTAAGGATCTGAGCGACTTCTGAAGTATCAGAACGCCCATGCTGACCCCTGTCCACTGTGGAAAGTGCCTACAGTAGTCAACTGAGCATCAAAACTGGACCATGGAGCAGTGGTAGAAGGTGGCATGGTCTGATAAATCACATCTTTTACTTAAAGTGGAAGGCCAGTTGTGTGTGTGTGTGTGTGTGTGTGCATTGCTTACCTCGGAGTGATGTTCTGAGTAATGTTCTGTTGGGAAATCTTGGGTCCTGGCTTGAATGTGAATGTTACTTTCACCATCACCTACCTAAACATTGCTGCAGACCAATACCTCTTCATCAGCAACGGTTCAGGAATGGTCTCTCTCGTAGCTATAGGCTGGTTACTGTCTGCTTACCTGCTGTGTACTCATTAGGAAAAAAATATCTGCGAGTCATTCATGAGAAATAAACATTCATTCATGTCATTATCATTGTATAACACACGCTTTCACAGCCCTACTTGATCACATGGTGTGTATCTCAGCCACTTAAACTGCATCACTGAATTCTTATGCCGCTGATGTGCTCTACAAGCCATGTGCCTGTTTTTGCCATGTTTAATGCATCATGGGCCTTTTGCTTGATCTATGCGATTGGATGGGGGAATGTACTCTCAGAGGAAGTGAGCAGGTTCAGCGGCGAAGCTGCAGACCAAAACATAGCTCAGTTTGTGACACAGCCTGAGCAGAAGCAGACCATCACTGCCAAAGCCTTGTGTCTTCTAAAACTTTGTTATAAGGATTTATTTTGTACTGTATTATCTTTGTTTTTTGGTATTTTTGGACTTCATTTCCACCTATTGTGACATGTTCACATAATGTGTAAAAGCAGATAACATTGTTCAAGCAATGTTTAAGTTAGTAAATAAATAACCCGCCAAAAATCTCAGGTTTAATATGACCATGACTGTATCCATCTCGCTGAAAAATGCCAAAAGGGGTTCTATAAAGTGAAGGCCGATAAGATCCTCCTTTGATTTACTAAAGAAACTTGCAGTGAAGAACACCATTTATGAGTTTTATGGCTGAGTAGCAGTTTTATTACATATATTATCCTGATCAACTACTACACATGTACATTTTTACACCCCCACAAGTATTGTAGTGTGTGTGAGAATGTGTTTCTGTGTATGTGTGTTATACCTGTTTTTTTAATCTGTCTTTCTCTCTAATTTTCAGTTCTTATTGTTTCACATTCAGTCTGTCCCTGTCCTCTTTATCTCTGTCTCATATTCTCTCGTCTTCTCCAACCTGTTTTGAAGGCTAGGATTGGGTCTGTTACATCAATTTCAGAAAGGCATCCTAAATAAAAAGTTGGTGTGTACACATGGCAAAACTGTGCTACATGTTTCACTCATGCTTGTGTGTACAACTGCAAAATGTATCTGGAATTCAGTCAACATACTGCAATGTGCTTTGCAGTCTATAATACACATGTTATTAACTCCCTTGATGTCATGTGGTAAATGGCATTTGTATTGTGCAGGCTTATATTGCCGTAACTATAGAAAAAAACTACAGAGTCCTTGTCAACACTCCAGTTTTGGTTAAGAACAAAAATTAATTTTAATTCTTGATACTGTTTACCTACAAAAAAAGTGATCAGTAAGTCCATAAGACACATACAGTTATTATGACAGAATGTAATAGACTACAGAAAGTGCAGAGGTCAGTACAGCTATTGTTTCACTGCAACATAATATAAATGGCTTGTTTTACGGATAAAAGGGTGCTGACGAGAAAGAGAGCTGAACTGAACAACACAGATTGACTTGATTAATCAAATCATAAAATCAGAAAACATAATAGTTAACCAGAAGTTGTTAAACAGTTATAGAAATGATCACCAGAAATGATTTTAAGTGAAGAGTGACTGGCAGCTGTGGTTAAATGTATATTATAAACTGTAGTTACAAAAACACTAAACTGTCGCTTTAACCTGGCGCTGTTTTTGGATACAGAGGGTCCGATGGGCCTCTGGTCTCTCGTGAGTGGCACTGGGGGAGGTGATCGGATCAGGTGACGGGCTTTCTGCACTGTAATGCTGTAATGGAGCTGGGCTTTACCTGCACAACAGGTGTCACAGAATATAGCTTCCCTTTCCTCCCTCCCTCTTTCTCTTTCTTTTCCTCCTCCCTCTGTGTTTGTTTTTTTTATTCCCCCCAGTCATTCTCTGGGGGGTCTTTGGCAAGGCCTCTAAATGAGACCAGGTTGGTTGCTGTACCTTTCATCTTAAACTACATTTGATTGACAGTGTATACATAGCATTCTGACCCCGCTTAAAATCAAGTGAGAGTGCTCTGTTTCATATTCTCTCTTGTATAAATTAAAGCTTTATTGGCATGAGTGTTACATGTTGTTGACATGAATAAAGGTTGGCAGAAAAAAGAACAATAGGAAATAGAAATACATCAGTAGAAAGTAAGTTATTGTCCAAGGTTGTTGATCATCACAAAGAAAAAATGGTTAATCTCACTGTTAGGAGAATAACAGTACAATAAATCGCATTGTGTTGTGGCCTTTGGGGCTGACAAGTTAGCTTGTGGCTAGTGTGATGATGTTAGTGTATTAGAATGCACTAGGAAGCCCCACTGTAGTGTTACTATGCAGTTAAGAAAGTTTTAATGTTTTAGGCAAACTTCCGCTGTGCTATTCTAAAGTCTTTATGCTCCAACAAACAAATGTAAATATTAACACATTGACATCAAACACATTTTCAGGCACTTGTTACATTTCTGCATCTAAAAAAATAATTAATGTGTATCTTGCTCTCACTTTCGCTATCTGTATGTGTGATGTAATGGTATGACCCATGCATGAAATAGATCATGTAGCTTCACCATAATGAGATCTGAGTGTTCCTGGCTGTTCTTTTGCCTTCTGTTGCTAGAATGACCTGCCCCTCTCCCCTTCCCCACACACACACACACACACACACAGCCGTTGATGAGAGAAGTAGTAACTGCATCACTTATTATTTTATATATAATCAGCCTACCTCAGGTTATCCCCAGCTTCTCATTGTCATTTAAAAAAAAAAACAACAGTGATGACCTTATGACATTCCTCCATTCACTACTTTTAGGAATTTGATGTACTATCCACTGAATTAACATAGCATCAGCTGGGCTAACACTAATATTAGCTGATATCTACCCAAATACATGATGAAGTTCGAGAACAGGGTTTTTTACATGTTTTACATGTAATTTCATTGATGTTAGCATACTGTTGGGTCACTCTGCTCGGTGAAGCAATAAACAAATTAATAAGCTTTGCTGGGCTAAACACACATCAGACAGCATTGCATAGGGTGTGTGTGTGTGTGTGTAGGGGGTAAAAGATGTACTTAAATCACTGGGTATTTTCTTTCTTTACTTTCCTTTTTGTTTCATGTAGTGGTCCAAGATGTATTGAAAATTGAATGTTCTCTTAATACTATAATGTGCCCAACGATTTAATACTGTAACGTCCAGTATTATTTACATTTTAAAATAATGAAGTTCAAAAATAGATTGATAACGGAAATGTTTAGTTACAGCCCTTCAGCACACATGCATTTTATAAAATTTATATTAAGCTATCCAATAGAAATGGTCCAAAATGACTACGTATAAGAGTGGAGTCTTGTTACAGTAATTAACATTACTAATTAAGAAGTTAAGAATGTTCTTCCTCCTGTAAAGTCACTTTTTTGGAGACGAGAGCGACAGTTTGCTTTTGTTTATGTTGTTTGTTTATGTACTGTGGTGACAGCTCGTGTGAATGGTGTGTGAAGTCATATCAGTTGGGACTTGAGTGGAATTTTTTCCTATTTCCTCACAGAAAATCAAACAGTAAAGAGGATGAAGAAAGAGATATGGAGAGAATGAGAGAATGTGGGGGCGGTGGGGTGGCTGCTTGCAGATAATTGGGTTTCCCTCCTGGTGTTACAGAAAACAGGATGCCCCCTGTAATCCAAATTCTTTACATATATAGACAGGTAGGGGGTGTTGTATTAGCTTTTCTTTTTTTCTTTTTTTTTCTCAGTCTGTAAGACAGGTGGATTGCATTTGAAACCTCATATTGGTGTCTGAAATCAAAGAGACCTACAGCGCTACAAAAGACAAGTGGGATTTCCCCACCAGCTGTAACAGAAACAGAAATCAGAAGTGTTGTCCTTTTTCTGTAGTCCCAGATCTGTGTTCACAATCACACCAGGGGTTGGGACAGTGTTCTAGAATCTGCCATGTCATGACATGGACATCATATTATATTGTCCATATTATATTGAGAGAGAGAGAGAGCGGTAGAGAGCAGAAGACTGATTTTTTTTTTTTTCCAGCAGAACTGGTGTGCTGATTTTATCTTTGCTGTACCTTTTTTTCCAGCCTCACCCTTCCCTTTTCTTTTCTTTCAACATTTTCTTTTATTCTCCAAATCCCATTCAATTGTCCTCCCCCCACTTCTCCTTATGCAGAATCATTAAACATTATTCCCTATCGCCGTTGATGCCCGTGCATGCCTTTTATTTAAATAGCCGTTTTCTTCTTGCGTTCCATTTAATTTGGCTTCAGATTCCGTCCACCCTTCGTTTTCTTCTTTCACCCCTCCCACCCGTGTGTGTACAAGCGCGTGCGCACAGGGTTTATTTAGGAAGTGCAGTAGGGAGGGAGAGAAATCCGGCTTGGACGGAGAGGGGAGGAGGGGCAGAGGTGTTTTTTTTTTTTGTTTTTTTTTTTTTCCACCCTTACACTGCTCCCCCTCCTTTTCTTTGGGCTGCTTTCTTATTGAATGACGGACTCTCTCTCTTTGTGTGTGTGTGTGTATGCGTGTGTGTGTGTGTGTGTATGTGTATGTGTGTGTGTGTGTGTGTGTGTGTGT
>JBBIGA010110875.1:0-10636 GCA_037576975.1 Alestes dentex | reverse complement strand
ATACATACACACACACACACACACACACTACATCAAGATCCTTTGTGGTGCTTGAACCCAACCTATTAGACCCAGGGTTGGCATTTATGTATAGTTGTTGTTTAATAAGACAGTAGACGATGACAGACACAACCCCTACCAAGATCTGTCTGAGCCACTCAATTCACTGACGCAAACCTAAGCTTAGACTCAGGGTTGGCATTTCTAACAAGCACATGGCATACAACAATGAAATATGGCATACAACATCTAACTCCGTTGAAAAACATGAAAGAGTAGTGAAATCACACCTCACACACACTGCAGCACCACCAAGCAGAGGTTTCAAATTCAACACATACATTTTGTATCCCCTTTGTCACATATGTGTCATTTGTTGCTTTATGTGAATATGGCTGACATCACCCCCTACCAAGGTCTGTCTGACCCATGCAATTTGTTGATGCAAATCTAAGCTTAGACCCAGAGTTGGCATTTCTAACAAGCACATGGCATACAACAATGAAATATGGCATACAACATCTAGCTGTGAAAATATGGGTGAAATTTTAAATCACACCATAAACACTCAGGGGCTCTTTTTGCATCACCTAAAAATGTAATTCCTCTCATCCTTGGTTCTGCTAATTGGTGAAAAAACTGCCAGAGATCTCTAATGACACAAAATAATTCAATTACATCCCATGTTATTTGGTTGTGTATGTAAAAAAGGTAGAAAGGATGGACAGCAAAAGCAGAAGCAAAGCACCCAGAAAGAACTAAAGAATGGAGATTTAACCGAAGATAGACAGAGTGGACCTGACCAATATTTTGTTTAATCTGCCTGCTCTGGCTTCAGAATAGCATTTGCTGTGCAGAACCTGACTCCAATTTGCACATATGGCAGCTCTTATTTTGATATATTTTGTGTTCATTTCTGTGTAAGAGAGGGGCTTGTACAGTCCATGCATTATACAGTCATTGGTATGACCCCTACAAAGGGATGTTCAGCCCATGGTCTTCATGGCTACAGAAGATTGAGAATATTGGAGAGAAGTGTCCTTTTGGAATGTAACTGTTCCAATTACAATAATAAACAGATTGTTTATTGTAAGTGTAATTTACTACGTGATCTCTTCAGATACAGTTACTTTACAGTTACTTCACAGGTGCAGCAGCAATAGCATTAAGACAGATACACACAGTCACAACAGAGGAGCAGCCGGTTCACCGGTGTAGCGTGATTAAAGAACCCAGACGCGAGAGCGTGAGAGAGTTGGTAAGTAACGCAGTTTGCTCTGAGAATGCTCTATTACTAGAGTAAGGATTCCCACCGAAATCCGCATTCTCACGCACACACAAGGTCTGATATGGACCGAAGTACTCATGGTTTGAAGATCTGAGAAGCAGTTGAGGTTGAGGGTGATGACTGAGCATGTATTACCTGACTTATATATCATGTGACGCACTCATTTCCGATTGCCCTTACACGTCACCTGACCTGTGTGCATGACAGTAATCCCCCCTACAAGACCATCGCATGACAGACCCGGCGGGGAGGACACCCGACGACAGTAGTCCCGGATCAAGGAAGGATCCAAGATAAACCACCTGGGCTCCCAAGATCGTTTTTCGGGACCATAGCCATCCCAGTCCACAAGGTACTGGATGCGTTAACGGTATGTATTCTTCTGGATGGCAGCACGTGCAGATGTCCAAAGCCGCCAGCACCTGCGGACCAACTGTTGGGCCGACGGTACATCAACCTCCGGTTCCTGATGTTCAAACATCAGAGACTGGAAACTGTAGCATACCTCAAAAGTACTGAGACCTGTGGCGGAGGAGACTTGAAGATTGTGACACATCTCAGCCCAAATGAGGTAGCGGGCCCAGGAGCACTGCTGATCAGCCACAAAACATCTCAGAAAGCGCTCCAGCTGTTGGTTGGTCCGCTCTGTCTGACCGTTCATCTGGGGATGATATCCAGAGGAGGGGCTACTAGACGAACCAATCAGACAGCAGAAGGCCCACCAGAACTTCGCAGTGAACTGGGGCCCTCTGTCTGAGCAGATGTCTTTGGGGAACCCATGCAAGCAGACTACATGCTCTAACATCAATTCCGCGGTGGTTTTTGCAGCGGGGAGCCCGGATAACACCACCAGGTTTGGAAAAACAATCCACGATGGTTAAAATGGTGTCTATCCCACTCAACTCCGGCAGAGCAGTGACAAAGTCCAGTGCGATGTGCGACCACGGGCAGCAAGGAACAGGCAGAGATTGGTTGATTTGATGACTTGGCCTGAGTGCACACCGCACATGCCTGGACGTAAGTTTGAATATCTTTTGTCCATAGACGACCACCAACATGTCCTTTTAATAAAAGTCGCAGTCCGACGGATTCCTGGGTGCCCAGCCAAGGTGCAGTCATGAGCGCATTGCAGAACTTCAGACCTCATAGTGTCAGGAACAAAGAGACATTCATGTGGGGTGTCTGCCGGAGGAGGTTCCAAAGCGTGTGCCTGGTGGAGATGTTCTTCCAGTTCCCATCGCAAAGGTGAAATGATGAGTTGTGAGGGGAGGACAGGTGCGGGGACTGTCCGGGGAGCCTCCACTTCATGTTTTCACCAGAGAGCGCATCAACCTTCACATTCTTTGACCCCAGACAGTATGAAAGTTGAAAGTCAAACTGTTCAAAAAACAGCGCCCACTGTGCCTGCCTTGGGTTAAGCTGTTTAAGTTGTTGGATAGATAACAGGTTTTGATGATCAGTCCAGACCACAAATGGTTCATTGCTGCCCTGGAGCCAGTGACGCTACTCTTCCAGAGCCCACTTGATGGCCAATAGCTCACGGTCCCCTACCCCATACCGCTGTTGATTGGAATTAAATGTTCTGGAGAAGAAACTGCAGGGATTCAGTTTCTGGTCTGGACCTCGCTGGGAGAGAACGGCTCCTATGCCCACATCAGAGGCGTCCACTTCCACAACAAATGATTTGGCCAGATCCGAGTGAAGGAGAATGGGAGCTGAGGTGAAGAGCAGGCACAAACGAAGGAAGGCCTGGGCAGCAGAAGAGTCGAGATGGAAAGGCTGACTTGATGGCTTGGTACAAGCAGTCAGAGGTGCTGCAACAGAACTGAAGTCCTGGATGAACCTCCAATAGATGGTTCACAAAACTCAAGAAATGCTGGAGCTGCTTAAACGTTTTGGGTAGAGGCCAATTACGCATAGCATGCAGTTTCTGAGGACCCATGGCCACACCTTTAGGGGTGATGACAAAAACCAATAATGTGGTGGAACGCTGGTGGAAAGCGCATTTCTCCAACTTACAATAAAGTTGGTGGGCCAGCAACCTCTGGAGCACCGCTCGGACGTGCTGGATATGCTTTTTGATGGTTTTAGAGTATACTAAAATGTCATCCAGGTAGACCAGGTAGTCCACCAGCCTAACATGTCCCTCAGTACGTTATTGATCAGCTGCTGGAACACCACCAGACAGTTACATAAGCCGCATTACAAGGGTAAAACAGCATTACAAGGGTCTCATAATGGCCTGTAGAAGTAATAAAAGCCATCTTCCAATCATCGGCCTCCCTGATGTGAACAAGATTATAGGTGCTCCTAAGGCCCAGTTTAGTGAATATTGTAGCACCAGAGAAGGCGTGCAGGGTGGTATTAGTGAGTGGAAGCAGGTGCTTGTTCGTCACTGTTATGCGGTTGAGCCCCGAAAGTTGACACACTGGCGGAGACCCCCGTCTTTTTTCCTTACAAAAAACGGAGACATATCTCCTGACAGGACGGACCTCACTGAAGAATTTTATTCTGAGTCCAGGAAATGAGCAGGTCATGAAGCAGGAGCCAGGGGAATCCTAACAACAAAGGAGGAGAAGTGAGAGTGGTGACAAAAAACTTAATCTTTTCAATGTAATGATCTATGATGAGGGTTAGAGGAAGGGTCTGGTGGGTGATGGGGCTAGTAGAAAGGGTCTGATCATCAATGGCGGTGATAGTAATAGGCCAGGATAACACCTCTGATCTCACACCCAGCTGGGCAGCAAAAGCACGATCGATAAAGTTCCCTCCCTGCACCACAGACGCAGCAGAGACGATCCGAATGTGAATGTGAGTCTGCAAAATAAACTGGGAAACGGAGGGAGCAGTGAAAAAGATCACCAACGGGCCAGATAGGAGCCCCTCCCTACTTACCTGGTCTGTCTGTTTCCCGGACGGAGAGGTGTTTGGCAGAGGCGCAATAGGCACACAGCCCCTCACGGTAGCATCTGTCTCTTTCTTCTTGCGACAGAGAGGCGCGCCCTAACTACATGGGTTCCCCATTGGCTCCGGAGTGGTCCACAGACGGATGTGGAAAACCGACAGTCATGGACTCCGAGGTGGTAGAGGGAGCAGATGACAGGCGAGTCCGTGGAGCAGCTACAGGTGCGGTACAAGGAGCTGGTCTCAGGCGAGAGCTCATTCTCTGATCTATCTAAAGGCAGAGCTGTATAAGGCTGTCGACCGTGACTGGGAGCTCCTGCCCGGCTAACTCATCCTTCAAACGGGGAGCCAACCCCTCGTAGAAGATGGTCCGGAGCGCAGCATCCCCCCAGTTGATTTGGACAGCCAGAGTCCTAAATTCAGCCGCATACCGGCTCACAGAGCTCTCTCCCTGCCATAGATGGTAGAGCTTAGAGTTGGTTTACACCTCACTGTCCGGATGTTGGAAGGTGGCCTTAAGGTGGCGACAGAACTCGGGGTAAGAGCTCTAATATCTCCAAGTTCGACCTTAAGACCACAGTAGCCTACTCAGCTGCCTGCCCAGAAAGGAGGGAAACGGGAAGTATGATGTGGCTGCGGTCAGTGGTATATCACTCCTCCTGAAACTCAAATAGCATGTTAATCTTGGTCAGGAAAACATCACACTTCCCGTCGCCTCCGTCCCACTTATCTGGCAGCAAAATTTTTGGTAAACAAATGGGTAATGCTGGGAGACGGGGAGCAGCTCGGGGTGCAGCCTGCTCAGCAACCTGCTCACACACGGTATTCTCAAGCGTGGTGACTCACTGAACAAGCTCAGCGCAAGCCACGAAGGACTCGTAAAGAGCCTGCCACAAGCCAACCACGTCCCATTCCAATCATGCGATCACCGCAGCCTGCTGCGTAACAACATCACACATGGCGGCAAACTCCACCGGATTCACGGCTGTAAAATAATTTTATTTTTCTTAAAAATTATTCTTTAATGAACAACGTAGAAAGGCGTTCATAAGTCATCTGGACTTATGAAGACTTATGAACGCCTTTCTACATTGATTTGACTCCCTGGATGAATGAAAAGAATGTCAATGAACAACATTATTATTTGGAAATTAGGAGAAATATTGTCTGCAGTTAGAAGTGCATATTTACTTTACACTGACTGAAGGACATTTTAGAAAGGATCTTCAAACACCCATGACAATTGTGTCCTGAATTCAGCAGAAACTGTAATACATTGATATGGAAGATTAAGACCACTGCACAAAGTATAGAGCTTTAGAAGTATCTCATTCGTGCGCATTCTTTGAAGGTATGCACCCTGGCGTGCATGCCGGAACTCCCACATGGAAGAATACACAGACGTTACATTAAATGTGACCACTCTGTGTAATTTTCCAAGGCCAGAGATGTTCTGTATCCAGGATACAATCCATGCCTGTGTGGAATAAGGCTATTGTACCCTGCTACCATGACATTCAGTGGTCTTCTGTTGTCTTATTTTTAGGTAGCTTCAATGTCACAGAAAAACAAAATCCCCCCTTTACATTTTGTCTATGACCATTCTGAAATTGTAGCCATCACAACAGAATGACAGTACATTAACCCAAACAGGTGAAATACTGCTTTTTAGAATTTTATAGACACAGTGATTGTAAATCAAAAATAGAAATGCTTTGGATTTGTGGGTTTAAAAGGGCTACATTGTTAACATCATCTTTTGGGCAGAGGTGTTGCAATCCTGTCCTAATACAAATAATATGGACCTCAATCTACTGACACAAGGCCTGTTGCATACCTTGATGATCAGTTTCTCCAGACAAAAAGTGATTAACACAGCATCAGTTTCCTAAAAAAGGCTAATGTTTATTCATGTCAGATAAAGTTTGTCATTTTACCATCTTGTTACACTATTACTGTTTTGTCATCCCTGTATATATATCCAGTTTGTACATATACACATACATATATAGATTATATATTCACTAGGGCTGGGTATGTTAACACATTATTAACACAGTTTTTTAATCCTTTAATTTTGAAAGTTCATTGTGTTTTTAGGCTCATGAGTGTGCGGAGCATGCAGCTCTGCATCTCAGCTGGTTTTCGCGGGGCTCAGGTGTCCCATTACTTTTGTCTATATTATATGGACAAAAGTATTGGGAGGCCTGACCATTACACCAACAGGGACTTTAATGACACTGCATTCAGATACATAGACTTTTATATGTAGTTGGTCCCCCTTTACAACTGCTATAATGGTTCTGCCCCCCATGCTCTAGACTCTGAGGGCAACTTGTTTTGCTATAACAAACTAGATAAAACGTGAATCCCCTGTAGTGGCAAGTAGCTTTGGTTTTATATTTGATTTGATTAGATTAATGTTTAAGCTGAGATATTTGAAATGCAACTGTGTAACTGTGTTTAAAGGGAGCACTGCTGTTAAACAGCTCATTTGTTTAAAGTGTTTGCAAACCAAATGTCATTGCATTTTTGTTCATATAGCAGTACTTTAAAAATAAGTGTGCCATACACTACTTTTGAATTAATGATTTAATTTTGTGTATAACCATGCGATTAATCGCCATTGATTGCAGAAAAAACATGTGATTATTTGCAATTGTACTTGTTAGCATTGCCCAGAATTAACACACACATATATTAGCATACACTTGCAAATGTCTATTTATATTTTTGTTGTAAAGTCAGCTGGTTGTTAGTCCTATGATCAGGAAGTCGTGGGTTCGATTCCCAAGACTGCTAAGCACCTCTGAGGTTCCCTTGAGTAAGGTACCGTCCCCACACACTGCTCCCCTGGCTGCCCGCTGCTCCACTTGTCGAATGGGTAAAATACAGTGGTGTGTTGACGTATGACAGAATGATCACTTTCACTTTAAAAGTCATCTTCCCATGTTATATAGCTTTAAATCTATTGTTTTGCCACTTTCTGCTGGTCTTACCTTTTGTACTGCCGTAGCAATGCAAATTTCCCACTTGTGGGACTAACAAAGGTTTATCTTATCTGCCCAGTCTTTCAGCTATTTCACAAATTCTTGCACTGTGTTTCCTCCAGTAAAAGTTGGGCTTGCAGGGTTTCCATGTCTCCTCCCTCACTGGACTTAGAAGAGATTTAGAAGCATAAAATGCTGTTGCATGTTTTTGCCATTTTAGACCTCTAAATCTTGCACGTTTCGTTACAAAAACATGCAAGCCGTTAGAATGCATTCAGTGTACAACAGCAAGTCATGCAAAAGTTGTAACATGTCTGGCAAAGCAATAAGTGCATTTCATTTACCCACACCAGGCTATTGCAGCAAAATCATTTTGTCCCTACCTTATAGTGTCTCTGGGAAGGTAAATGAGCCAGGATTTGACATTTCTGCTGATACCATCTCACAGACAGAAGTGTCAGTTTGTCACTGTGTCCTGCAAGCACTCAGAGATGAGTTCTGCAAAAGAATCACCTGTAATTATAGTAATGTCATTCATTCTAAATACAAAAGGTAAAATTGTTTTTGACATGTGCATAGAAGAGACTGCTATCCTGGAGAAAGAAGCATCACACTGCTCCACTGCTTCTCCTGCTGTGGATCTTGATTTGCTTCACTCCATTTCACCTGAACAGAGGGACACGCACCTGAACATGAAGGGCATTCAGTGCATCACATACCCCCAGCAAGGCCCAACTAAAGCCTAATCTATATTCACACTCCCTCCCTCGCCCATACCCACCCTTCCACCGAACTGGTAGGAAACCATACAAGTAATTCTGTTTACAAACAACTAAACACAAACACAGGTGAAAACATGACCTTTTAGACAGAAGTACAGCTCTGGAAAAAAGACCACTGCAACTTATTTTTAAATCTGTGTGCGTAGCACTCTACGTCTCGGCTGTAGTCCAGGAGAGAAAAGGGGGGGGTTCAGTTTCTCCCCCCCATTCTCAACGAATGATGAAAAGTTATGTTTATAATGGTATGATTTTTGCAGTGGTCTCTTTTTCCCAGAGCTGTAGATTTATCAGTTGCTTGGGTATAGAATAATTTTGTACATCATTCGATGACCATGTATTGCACTAGACCAACCTCACATTCTGAACAGTCAGTACAAACGTTTTTTGCAGGCACTGTCCATACAAGAGAAAGTAATGTCATGCTTAGACACTCTGTGGTGCTGAAAATCATGGAGTACTCAAATATTTTGCATCTACAGTTATCTGGTTTTGCTGTGTAAGTGATTCACAAATCTAGTCAGATCTTGTTCATTAGAGATGAAGACCTACAATGTTGGCTTGTGCCTCAGATCTAAAAAAAAAAAAGGATAGCAAAAAAAGAGCTTAAGAAATTGTACAGTGAAAAGTTACTTGGTGCACAAAACACAAATCTGTTTTGTCAAACATCAATATAACCAGTGCCAATTTGTACATTCTTGAATACTCTGCTGCAGTCTTGAGGTGGTAACACTTGTGGTTTCTGTCAATCCAAAATGCAGGGGTGCAGGTATGACAACTAAATTGGTCTTTGTTGCAGACAGAATTGACTTCACATTGAACAACAGCCTTTTTGAATGCTGTCTAACGAGATTGTCCCAGTCTGCCAGTCTGTAAGAAAAACCCCAAACAATTTTTTTTAACAAAGAACTTTTCATTTCAAAACAGCCACACATTTACGATGCAGCTGAATAAAAGAAAGGAATATGGATGTTGCCGAAGCAAATAAACCAAAGCGCTTCTCAAGCATTCATAGAAATTGCCGAAAGGACATTCCTGGTGATGCCATCTCAATGCCAAGGTGGGGGTGGCGGCCTAGTGGGCACTTTACGCAGCTGCATTCCAAATAGCCTGGCATCCCTCACAGATCAGATCTGGCATGCTGAGATCACACCTTTCTACGAGGTCACATTTACATCCACCAGTTATGACTGCCAGTGTTAGAATGCTACAAATGCAGAGTACACGGAGTAGATTTAATCCAAGATACAGTTCACAAATACAAGAGGCAAAGTCCAAAACCATAGCAAAACAGTCCAAAACCAGTAAATCCAATAAAAAGCAGTCAAAGACAAGTCCACTAGGCAAAAGTGTAATCCAAAAATCTAGGAAAGGGTCAGAGAAATATGAGAAGGCAATACAGACAGGAAAACAGGGAAACACTAGGTAACTAGACAGGGTTTAGTATACTTCACACTGAGAGACTGCCTCTTAGGTCATATGTACTCCCTTAGGCCTAGTACTCAGGTGATCCTGATCTTGTTACGAGGCTGTATGAAAGAGGATGTCCGAAGAGGATTCTCTGATAGTGTCAGTGCCTGACGGTCCAGGGCTATAAGGACATAGGTTTTGTTGTGTCTGCTGATGTCACGTTCAGGACAGATAAATAGACATGAGCAATCTTGGCATCTGACAGCTGCCCAGTTGATGCCATACTGGCTTTGAACATTTGTTGCCACATCCCCCTTGTGCCAGCAGGCTATTAACAAAGCAAGGTGTCTTTGAACTCCAACTCTGAAATCCAGATGAGCTCTTTGGTCTGCTGCTGCTTCTTCTAGTTCACAGAGCCACTGAAGGAGAGCTTCAGATCTTGCAGAAGACATTCACTTGCAATAGTAAAAGAAATTCATGGAGTGGCTGTAAGAGGCCTAAGAATGTTTTTTGCCCACGAGACACAAAAATACATTATAAATTCAGAGAGAAATATAGCCTTAGGAAGCTTGTGTTGGAAACTTTTTAAGAGCAAAAGTTAATTTTGCAGATACGAAATGTAAGACATTATAGATAGTAAATGATTTACATACTTCTGGTGGGGTGGCACGGTGGCACGGTGGCACGGTGGCGCAGGGGTTAGCGCTGTTGCCTCACAGCAAGAAGGTCCAGGGTTCGACTCCCAGGTTGGGCGCAGGGTCTTTCTGTGTGGAGTTTGTGTGTTCTCCCCGTGACCGCGTGGGTTTCCTCCGGGAGCTCCGGTTTCCTCCCACCGCCAAAGACATGCGGATAGGCCAATTGAGCACACTTAATTGCCCCTAGGTGTGAATGTGAGTGTGAATGGTTGTCTGTCTCTGTATGTGGCCCTGCAATGTGCTGGCGACTGTCCAGGGTGGACCCCGCCTTTGCCTGTAACAACTGGGATAGGCTCCAGTCCCCCCCTGACCCCGAGTGCAGGATAAAGGGGTAGAAAATGGATGGATGGTGTGGGTGGGGGAGGGCAGTCTTACAAGCTGTAAAGCAAAAAACAATGCCATCTCAAAGCAGCATTTATTTGTATAGCTCTTACATAAGCTGTGTGCATTCTGCATTCATAGCTGTTGTTCTGGGTTAGAGAAGCTAATATTTGTTGAGACTTTAATTGTACAGCTTTTTTAGATCTTCATCATCAAATGGAAGCTTCAGTTTCTGAAGACGTTCCTACA